>GL380098.1:0-26757 GCA_000143925.2 Caenorhabditis brenneri
GATTTTCGTTAAAATCTTCTGAAATTTTCAGAAATTTTACTTTATTTTCATGTTCAATTTTTTTTTCTTTCAAAAACAACCAATATCTTCACCTTAATACGATAAAAAAATTGTAAAACTGCGAATTAAACGGAAATTCGGAAAAAATGAGACGAAAGCGCGCTCCACTGAGAACAGGAATTCTATTCCGGGCATTTTCTATTTCGGCGACTTCTATTTCAGCGAGTTTTATGTCGACGCTTTCTATTTCAGCGAATTCTTATCCGACCAAGTTCTATTTCAGAAAATTATATTGCGTAGCAAATTCTATACCATCAAAATTCTATTTCGGAAAATTCTATTTCGTGGTACCCCCGTGCTTTTTTATCGATTTTTCAAATAAAATGCTTCTTCCTCGTTTTCAAAAAATTTTCCACAATAAAAACTCAAAAAACAACGAATAAAAGAAGAAAATAATGCTTCATTTGCATTTTTTTCCTTTCTTTCCTTTTTTCATTGAAGCAACTGAAGCCAGCCGGTTTCCAATAAAAATTCTTCCCTCTCCGCAAAACCACGGCCATTTCTCCTCTTCCATCTCTCTATTTATTTTCGAAACCAGTTCGTTTTATTCTTTTCCCTTCAGAAAATCGTTAAACCGGCGAAATTTCGACTCACTTGGGCTTTTTCTATATTCAAATGGATGACGGCGGCATTGAGGTTGGGTTATTTTTTGGAAATTGTTTTCAAAAAGGTATTTTTCAGGGACCATGCACACTGGAGAGTTGCAGAAACGAGCGCGAGAACCTGAAATTGTTACTGAAACGGACGAAACAACAGTCGGCTGATCTTCAGAAATACTCAAAGATTCAGGCGGTGTGTAGCTTGAAAATAAACAGTTTAGCAAGAAAAAATCGAAGGAAAATGGTTGAGAACCTCGGTTTTTACTTCAAAAATCGGAAAATTGTTTAATTTCAGTCGGACGAGCTAAAATTGTCGTTTTCGCCGATTTTGAACTGATTTCCGGTTAAAAAACGATGCATTTCCAGAAAAATCACCTCATTTTCGCTAAAAATGCGTAAAAACGGGAAAATTTCGAACAACAATAATGGACCCAAAAATTTCCGTGTCCGCCTTCTTTTCGTAAATTTTTCGCCAGAAAAACGCCAATTTCTTTAAAGAAATCGCTATTAAATCGCCTCATAAAAACCCTGAGAAAACCACAATTTGTCCATAGAAACCAAAGATTCTCCAGGAAAATGAGCGCAAAAAATGTATGTTTCGGCCTAATTTTCATGGTGGATTCTGAGCTCAAAAAATACGCTTAAATCAACGTTTTTGCCGTAAAATCGCATTTTTATGCGTTCAAAACCACGAAAAGTCGCTTTTTTCTCATAAACCTCGGAAAAAAACCTTGATTTTCCATTCAGTTCTCTCAATTTTCCCCCAAAAAATCATCAAAAACCACTTCAAATCTCTATTTTACCATGAAAATCCTGAGGAATTCCCAAGAAATCATCAATTGTTTTCCAGGAAAATGAGACAATTCGAATGAAGCTCGTCGCCATGGAAGACACTCTCCGAATTTGGACGAATAAAGCGACAGAAGCGATGAATGCTAAGGAGCTGGCGGAGGCAGAGCTCAAACAGATTCAATCGACCACTGAGTACTACAGAAAGAAGGTCGCAATGTTACAGGAGCAGGCCGATGAGTCTGAGGTTGGTATTGGGTGAAAATGGTACAAAATTCGGCCGAAAACGGGGTTTTTTGAGTGAGAATCCGCTAAATTGCTAAAAATTGGAGGGAAAAAGATCTGAAATGATCGAAAAGAGCTCAGAAGCCAGCTGAAAACGATGTATTTGCAGCAAAAACTCTGCTAAATTTGTTGAATATTCGAAGGAAAAAAAAAGGAAAATTGCTCAAAATACAAACTAATTGGTAAATATTAGGGGGAAAACAACCTAGGAGGACCGAAAATAGCTCGAAAATCGGCTAAAAACTATGTTTTTTGAGTGAAAAATCGTTGAAAACTAGTTCATATTATGACACAAGTAGACCAGAAATAGCTTTTGATCAGGTTCATTTTGCTGAAAAAAAAAAGATACAAAATAGCTCACAATTCAGCCAAAAACGAAGTATTTTGAGTGAAAATGAGCAAAAATTGACCAAATTTGGGAGAAAAACGACCGAAAGTAGCTCGAAAATCAACCGAAGATACTGTTTTTTGAGCTGAAATCCCCCAAAAATCTATAAAATCCCCAAATGTCAATTTTCCAGAAGCACAAAGAGCAAGCGAACCATTGGCGCGACAAATACGACTCGATCTGCGCTCTCACCGAGAAACTCGAATCGAACAACATCGAAATCAAACAGAAGTACGAGGCGTCGGTGAAAACGATGGAGACTGTGGGAAAGAAGATGCTCAGCCATCAGGAGACAATCAAGGTTTTGAGAGCAGAGAAGACGGAAAACGGTCAAAAACAGAGGAAGTTGGATAAGTACCTGAAATCCGCCATCCAGGTCATTGACTCGCTTTGTAAGTTGAAAATCTGGAAATCTGAAAGTGTGCTCTATTGATAACTTAGAAATCTGAAAGTGCGCTCTATTGATAATCTTGAAATCTGCAAGTGCGCTCCACTGATAACCTAGAAATCTTAAAGTGCGCTCTGTTGATAACCTAGAAATTTGAAAGTGTGCTCTATTGATAACCTGGAGATCTGAAAGTGCGCTCTATTGATAACCCAGTCATCTGAAAGTGCGCTCTATCGATAACTTAGAAATTTGAAAGTGCGCTCTATTGATAATCTAATTTTAAGCAAATGTGCCCTGTTGATTCACTTGAAATCTGAATGTGCGCTCTATTGATATCCTAAAAAATCTGAAAGTGCGCTCTATTGATAACCTTGAAATCTGAAAGTGCGCTCTATTGATAATCTAGAAATCAGAAAGTGCGCTCTATTGGTAACCTAAATAATCTGAAAGTGCGCTCTATTGATAACCTAGAAATCTGAAAATGCGCTCTATTGGTAACCTGGAAATCTGAAAATGCGCTCTAGTGATAACCTAGAAATCGAAAAGTGTGCTCTATTGATAACCTGGAAATCTGCAAGTGCGCCCCACTGATAACCTAGAAATCTGCAAGTGCGCTCCATTGATAGGCTGATTTTAGCAAGCGTGCTCTATGGATAAGCTGATTCTAGCAAATGCGCTCCATTGAAAATCCACTTTTAGCAAATATGCTCCATTGATAATTTGGTTTTTGCAAGTTCGCTCCATTGATAACTCAGTTTTTCAAATGCGCTCTATTGATAATCCACTTCTAGCAACTGTGCTCCATTGACAATTTCCCATTTTTCAGCACAATCCACCAATCTCAACCGCCAACCAAAAGAGATTCAAGATCTGATAAAAGTGTTCCGTCGCGACGACATCCGCCTCTTCTTCAATTCTGAGCAATACAAAAACGACGCGCAACCATCCACTTCCCAAGCTCCGGATCCCGATGAAGCTGGTCCGGCTCCGCCTCCTCCTCCAGCACGTAGGGGGGCAGAACGAACTCTAAGTGATGATGAAGACGTAGAAGACGAAGAAGAAGACGTGGATGAGGATACAGATGAAGAGGTCGACAGAGAAGTCCGGAAACTCGAGAAATTCGTTATCAATCAGTCGCACAGAGCCCGAAAACGAGCGGATTTCGAGCCGAAAATGTTGGAGTTAAAAGCCCGAAAAGGCGCTCCGCGGCTCCTAAAAGCCAAGGATATCCCCGCGAAGAATTGGCCTGCCGGCATCAAAAAACCCGACGCCAAAGACCATGGTTGGCTTGTGAATCCACAAACGACACATTCCAAAACAGTGCCCACTTCAGATTTCGACGCCATCGCCACCGCCACCGAGGCGCGCAAACGGGCTTTACTGGGTGCCAATGGAGCTGCGGCAACGTCATCTGGATCTGGAACGACGATCCACGGAAAGAAGGGGAAGACCGTCAGGGAGCAACAGCAGGATATGATGAAAGGGGAGACGGTGAAGCAGCGGGTGGCTAGGATGAAGGCGGAGGCAGCTGGGAAGACGTCGGTGCCATCAGGGATCCCGGTGGAGGAGGTGCCACTGGATCCTCAGGATCCCCAGGATCCAAAGGAGCCGGAAGCTCCAGAAATCCAAAATCCATCAACGAATCCCCCGAGAACTCGCTACCAAAGCTTCAAACTATCCGAACGTGGATCCGATTCTGAAGAGGAACCGGAGCCCAAACGTCGTGGGCGTCCTCCGGCTCGCGCAACGTCTTCTCGAGGACCATCTCGCGCCCCCTCACGAGCTCAGACCCCAATGCCAACCAGAAGATCTTCTAGACTTTCGACAATGAGCACGGAGTCACAAGCCCCGCCCACTCCAAAAACCAGAACCAGATCTGTCCTTCCAGCAGCAGCCACCGCCCCCCGAACGACACGCCCACGCTCTCGATCCACACACTCGAATAGCTCTACGCGTGGAGAACGTGCGCGCGCCAGGTCGGTGCTTCGTGGGGATCAGGAGGAGGAGGAAGATGCCACGTCATCAGCTGCCAATGCTCCAGAAGCAGTTCCAAAAGCTCCAGAAGAGGAGAGCCTCGGCGATGTGGTCCGGCGACGACTTGGAATGGAGACGAAAAAACGAGCGGCCCCAGCGCCCAGCACTTCAGGACCACCATTAAGAACCCGGAGGATGGAGAGGGTCAAAGCGCCAGTTGCCACGAAGAAAGTGTCGGAGAAAGTTCCGGAGAAAGTTCCGGAGGAAGTGTCGGAGAAAGTTCCGGAGAAAGTGACGGAGAAAGTTCCGGAAAAAGTCCCGGAAAAAGTCACGGAAAATGCTCCAGAAGAAGTTCCGGAGGCTCCAGAATCCACCTCCATGGATTTCGGAAACATCAGCAGTAGTAGTGACGAAAAGGAGGCGCGCGCGCCAGCTGGAGCCGAGCCTGCAGAGGAGCCCATGGAAGAGGAGGAATCCTCCTCGGATTCCGATGACTCTGTGATTCTTAGACCCCGTCCCGCCTACAACTACAACGACGACAACTTCCATTTCGCGCCAGATGACCCGGAAATTATGGCGGCACGCGCCTCACGCTTCGGTGCTGGCTCACCGGAACTGGTGCAGTTGGATGATTCGATGGAGGAGGAGGAGCCGAAGGAATTGGTGGTGGGTGTGGAGGAGGATGAGGAAGTGGAAGATGAGCCGGAAACTGCTCCAGTATTGACACAGAAGAGCTCAGAAGAGATAGAAGAATTGATGGTTCCCAAGGAAGTTCCAGAAGCTCCAAAATCTTCAAAATCGGCTCCGGAACAGCTTCAGGCGGTTCCAGATGCTCCAAAATTGGCTCCAGAATCTTCAAAATCAGCTCCCGAACAGCTTCAGGCGGCTCCAGAAGCTCTAGAAGCTCCAAAACCGGTTCCCGTGCCACAAAAAGCTGTCACTTCTCCATTAAAGTCTATAGAAAAGCCAAAAGTGGTCCAGGAATCTCCAACTCCAGCGGAAATGCCAGAATCCGCTCCAGAATCTTCAAAAATGGCCCAAGAACCACCAAAATCTGTGAATTTCGACTCAAACGTGCCAGAATCCGCTCCAGAACCTCCAAAAATGGCCCAAGAACCTCCAAAACCTGTGAATTTCGTCCCAAAATCTGCTCCAGAACCACCAAAGATGGCACAGAAACTTCCTGCAAAATCATCGGAAACGCCAGAAAAACCGGCTCAAATTGCTCCAAAATCGGCTCCAGAACCCCTGAAACTGGCTCCAGAATCCACAAAACCAGCGTCGTCAACTATCCCAATAAAGAGTCCCAAACAAATGATAGTCTGTCAATATGGCCTAGAGATCAGTGATAGTGAAGAGGAGGAGGAGCAGGAACTCCAAATATGTGAAGAATCCACGTCAGCAGCTCCAGAAACTACGGTGCCAAAGTTGATTCTGCCACCAGAACCATCGGTTTCGCAAGCTCCGCCCACTCCAGTGACCCCAACTGCCACGTCATCTTATCCGGAACCAGTCAAAACAGCTCCAAAACCAGCGGTTCCACAAGCTCCGCCCACTCCAGTGGCCCCAACTGCCACGTCATCTCGCCCGGAACCAGCCAGAACAGCTCCGCCCACTTCCCTGGGTCCAAAGACTCCGCCCATTAGAAAACCGGATCCGCCCCTTTCAAAACCAAAAACTGACAATGACGATCTTCTCGCGGACATTTTGTCCGGTGCGCGAGCTCCTCCGGTCACGAAGAAGGTCCCATCTAGACCTGTGGCTCCGCCCACTTCTTCAGGACCCCTGAAACGGCCAGCTCCGCCCACTTCTGAAGAGAATCCACCGAAGCGGCAGTACACCAAAAAAGAGGTCCCAATTATCGAAGCAGCCCCACTGAAACGTGCCAGATCCACCAGCAGAAAACCAGATGTGCCATCCACGTCGTCTTCGGTGCCTCCTGCCACGTCATCAGGCACCAAGGGTGCTGCCCCCGTGAAAACGATTCTGATCGACGCGCCGACTCGGCCACGTGGCAAAAATATAAAAATGGAGCAGAAGCCAGTCGGATTGAAGGAGGCGATGGCGAAGAATGCGGAGAAGGGAGGGAAGAGAGTGAATAAGGTAATAATTAGGCTCAGGCGACATTTGGAAATTGCGACGTTTTGAAACTGCGACGTTCTGAAACTGCGACGTTTTGAAACTGCGACGTTTCGTAACTGCGACATTTTGAAACTACCACATTGGTAACTTTTGACGGTCCTAGTTTCGAAATGATGCGGTTCCGGAGTGTCCCGGTTTCCAAATGTCCCAGTTTCGGAACGCCGCCTCGAATCTTAGCCTCTACAAACTACAAACTACAAATTTTCAGTTCAAAACTCATCTCCGACAAGCACTGGATCTGAAACTTCCAGTTCACGAGCTGAAACGTCCAATGGAGGAGAAAGGAGTGATCCTGGACACCTCAATCCCATTATCCCCATCCGACGCCGTGGATGTGATGATGGAATTCCTGAGAGAAACTGCCGCCGGTGATATGTGGGCAGTGTTGAATCGTCAACGACTCGACATGAATTTGACGCCGATGATGAACACCGAAGAGCAGAATTTCTTGCAAGTCGGCGTCTCGTTGAATGAACAAGATCAGAAGGTGTTGGAGTTGTTCATTGGGTTTGTAGTTTTTGTAGTCTCTGTTAGCCTCCACTGCAGGGATGTGCGGAACGGAATTCGGAATTCCGGCCGGAATATTCCGAGCGAAAAATTTCGGAATGGAACGAGTACTGTAGTTTTGAAGGGACATGGCGCAATAGTTGTCGGCTGTCAAAATCATCAAAAATAATGGAAAAAATATGTCACCGGAAACTCAAAAAATTCATCTAAAAAATCACGTTTTTACTATTCCGAAATTCCGAAAATTTAAAAGTCGGAATATTCCGACATTCCGAAAATTCCGAAAAAGTCCATTCCGCACACCCCTGCTCCACTGTGTGGAATTTGTTAGAACCTACCGTATTATATCAATCAGTGTAAAAAAAAGTGGCCGAAGATCCGTCAACTTGACGGCCCCGATATCAATCACGAAAACTACCGTATAAATTTATTTGCTACCGTGATAAATTCCGGAAATGTTCATTTATTCATCGAGTTTCTTCAATTGTAGCCGATTTTCAACGATTATTCACTTTTTTCTGAAAAATGGCTAGAAAAATCGCTGAAAATCGATGAAAATTGATGAGATTTGATAAATCTTACGGTAGTTTTTGTTCAGAGATATCGGGGCCGTCAAGTTGTCGGATCTTCGGCTAGCACTTGCTTTTACACTGGTTGCCGTAATAAAACCTACCGTATTTTGGTCAATTCTTGTCTGATTTCACTGAAATTAGCACCAGTGAAATCAGATCAACTTGCCAGTTCCAACAAGTTTAATCATCATCAGTCTCTTGTGCCATGCGCCTTTAATTCCGTGACGAGACCCAAGAAAATGAAAGTTTCAGAGCCTAGTCATGATCAGGGCTGTGCGAAAAACTTTCGAAAAAAAAATTTTTTCGGAAAAACCCAAAACAAATTTCGAAAAAATGGTTTTTCAGTTGTATATTTCCATGATTTTACCGCCTTTTTATCCATTTTTCCTGAAAAAAAAAACCAAAAAGTTTCGAAAGAAAAATTGAAAAATCCCGAGAAATCTTTTTCCGATTTTTTTTCGCACAGCCCTGGTCATGATTACATTCGAACCGTCTCGATTTTCTGAATTCGAAAATGTGAATTCGATCCAGATCCAATGAAAATTTGCGGCTCCGCGACATTTCAAAACAAAAAGTTGAAAATAAGGCATGAAAAAAAAAATTTCAGCTCGATTCCAATCGATTTTCTGAAAAATTGGAACAAAATAAAATTTGGAACTTTTTTTGAAATAAAAGACGTCTCACTTTCCATATAACCCGGTTTGCGAATGTCGCATTTTCAAACAGTCGCAATTTTTTAGAAAATTTAACGGTTTTGAAATCTCTTGAGATAAATTTTGTAGTTTGTAGTCTCCTAACCTCCACAACCTATCAAATTTTCAGTCGAATTCTCTACGAAGTCTCCGTGCGCGACTCGATCGACTCGAAACAATGTGGCCGTCTCGTCCGTCTCTTCTGTCACGCCCTCCATTTCGCCAAACAAATCTCCTGCCTAGAGGATTTAGACGAAGAAGACGACCGAGAAGTGATCCTCCATCAACAAAAATCCACGTGGATGCGTCAACTCTTCATGGTTCTCTTCCACAAACATCCCACTCAACTGATGAAATCTCTCGCCTATTGTCTGATATCCGACGTCTCCGAACACTGTCGATTCGTGGTGGATGAGTTGGAGAAGGATCAAATGTCTTCTGAATTTCAATTCGCCTTCCGAATCCTCCTCCACAAGGATTCAGAGCAAGCGGGCATTATCAATTGGCTCCTTGGAGCCAAATTCCAAATGGCCTATGTGATTCATTTGTCTTCTGAAGAGATCACGATGGCTTGTGATTTGGCACATCGGAGATTCATTGAGGATCATGGAGCCACCCTGAAGTCGTCCATTTTCTTGGCGAAGAGTGGTGCTCCAGAAGTGCTTTCCGTGGCTTTCAGGCTTCTGCAGGATCAGATGAGACTGGTGAAACGACAGTTTTTGGAGCCCAAAGATAAGGAGAAGGAGTTGAAGCGTGAGTTTTTGTAGTTTGTAGTCTCTTAGCCTCAGTTTTTGTAGTTTGTAGTCTCTGAGCTTCAGTTTTTGTAGTTTGTAGTCTCTGAGCTTCAGGTTTTGTAGTTTGTAGTCTCTCAGGCTCCTTTTTTGCCGTTTGTAGCCTCTTAGGCTCCAGTTTTTGTAGTTTGTAGTCTCTTAGGCTCCTTTTTTGTAGTTTGTAGTCTCTTAGCTCCAGTTTTTGTAGTTTGTAGTCTCTTAGGCTCCTTTTTTGTAGTTTGTAGTCTTTGAGTCTCAGTTTTTGTAGTTTGTAGTCTCTTAGCCTCTACAAATCATTTTTTGCAGACAAAACCGTGTTCTCTGTGCCAACAATCACCACAAAAATGAACGCCAACGACGCGGTGGCGTTCCGAAAAGAGGCCGAATGGCAGAAGACTGTTCTCCTCGTCCTCATCGATAATCCGACTTCACGACACTATGTGGAGATTATGAAGGCGTTGACGACGATTTCCGTGGAGGTATGGTGTTTTTTTTTGGCTAGTTGGAAAATGGGACATCTGGATTTTTGGAGATCTGGAAAAATGGCCATCCGGAAATCCAGACATCTAGATTTTCTAAACATCCAGATTCTCTAATATCCAGTTGACTAGATTTCCGGATGTCTAGATATCCTGGATGGATATCTGGACGCTCGAAAATTGAGACATCTGGATATCGGGAAATCAGAATATGTGAAGATCCTGACATCTGGACATCCAGACTTATGGACATCCGGATATCTGGATATCCGGACATGTGGAAATCTGGAAAGATAGGTATCCTGATATCCAGGCTTACGGACATCAGGACATCCGGAAATCAAGATATCTGGACATCCGGAAATCTAGACATCCAGATGCCTACATTTTCTAATATCCAGATGTCCAGATATCCTGAATTAATATCTGGACGCTCGGAAATTGAGACATCTGGATATCTAGAAATCAGAATAGGTGAAGATCCTGTCTTCTGAACATCCGGACATCTGGACATCCTAATTTTCGGACATATAGAAATCTAGATGTCCGGACGCTTGGACACCCAGAGATACATGCGTTAGGATATATGGATATCTGGACATCTGGACATCCGAATATCTGGACATCCAGACATCCAGAAATTGGACATCCGTACATACAAAAATCCAGCCATCTGAATATCCGGACATCTGG
Organism: Caenorhabditis brenneri; assembly: GCA_000143925.2. Classification (NCBI taxonomy): domain Eukaryota; kingdom Metazoa; phylum Nematoda; class Chromadorea; order Rhabditida; family Rhabditidae; genus Caenorhabditis; species Caenorhabditis brenneri. The sequence continues at coordinate 10,339 of GL380098.1, forward strand.
ACATCTGGATATCCGGACGCTCGGACATCCAGATATACATACGTTTGGGTATATGGATATCTGGACATCCAGACTGAGAGAAATCTGGATAGGACATCTGGACATCCGGACATCCGGAAATCAAGATATCAGGGCATCTAGAAATCCGAACATCTGAATATCCAGACATCTGGACATACAGACAAAAACTATTGAATTGTAGAACAAACACGCACTTTACTGTAGTTTTTGTACTCTTAGCCTCTACAAACCTCTCTTCCCTGCTCCCCGAAAAATCAATTTCTTCAGGTGGTGGCATTCCGTGAAATCGTCGAGTCGTCTGACGTGGAGAATTTCGTGGATCAGTCTGGAGTGGATGCTCTCCGTGAGGCCCTTCAACACTTTCTTGATTTGATTTCCGAGTTCACCAACTTCCCATTAAAACCCTCTACATTGCCGGGTGCCGGTGATCCATCCGTGCCATCAACTTCCAATCAGGATTAAGGATTCTTTTTTTTTAATTTTCGGTTTTTTAACAGTTTTTTTTTTAAATTTTTCTAATAGTTTTTCTTTAGTGTTTGAGGGTTGTTATGTTTAGTCGGGATATTCTGGCTTTCTTAGGAGCAAAAACTGAAAATAGGGAATTTTCGAAAAAAAAAAATTTTTTTTTTTTCGTTTTTTTTCGGTCATTTTCCGAGAAAATTTCCGTGAAAAACCGAAGAAAAATCCCGAAAAAACGGTCTTTTAGTTCTATATCTTTATGTTTTTACCGCCTTTTTTATCCATTTTTCCTGAAAAAATCCAAAAATTTCGAAAAAAAATTGAAAAATCATCCCGAAAATTCATTTTTCGTTTTTTTTTTCGCCCTGAAAGTTCGATTTTTTCGGAACTTTTTTTCGCTCATCCTTGCTCCCTATCCCAACAATATTCCCTAAATATACTCCCTCTCATTCAATTTGCCCTCCTTTTTTCTTAATTTTCTAAAAAGTAGTTATTTTTTCTAATCCCATCTTCTGCCTCTGCCTCCCCAGCCCCTGCTCCTTTTGTTATTACACACAATTTTATTAATCTTTATTCAATATGCCCATCATTTTTAGTCCTAAAGTGCAGTGCCTTAAGCCATTTCCCCATATCCCGGTCCTCAAGCTCAAGAACATCGCCATTTTCTCTATCCCCCCCAATATCTCTCCTGTGAATTTTCTCGATTCTTCACTTTTTAAGAAATTTTTGTTTTTGTAGATTTTTAATCAAATTAGAATTCAGTTTTGTTAAGTGAGCGTGCCATCGTTTTGTAGTAGGAAGTAGGAAAAAATCTGAAAATTTTTCATTTTCCATTCCCTTAGCTCACAAGATAAGCAATATCTTAGTGATGATCTCTAGACAAAAAAAAGGATGTCACGTGCTGATGAACAATTAGTTTTAGCTGTAGGTAACGAGAAAACGATACAGATGTACCGGAAATTAGATGGTTGGGGAAAAACAGGAAAAGAGTCATGGGATGTCTGGCCCGGACGGTCTGGGTAACCAGCCACAGAGCGATCAGAATGAACTGTGCCAAACTTGAACAATGAGTAATAACAAAAAATCATCAACGGTGCCGGATTTGAAAAATCACAGCGTACGAGACAGTTAGGTCTGCAGATATGCTGCAATCGAACTTTCAGTATATGCACGGGCTCATTTGGCGAACCAAAACTCAAAAATGCTGAAAGTGCGCTCTATTGGGCGCTTGGCATGATGCAAAAATATGAAAATTTTTTAAAATTTTCGAGGTATTTTTATATTTCGTAGAAACTACAGTTCAAATTAGACATTTTCTGCATTTTTTTAATCAATTGTTTTGTCTTAAAATTAGAAAATTGCATTGTTTTTGCTGAAAATTCAGTGTTTTCTGCAAGCACTTTCACGTCAGAATGCAGAAATGTCGTAATTTACAGTGCCTTTTAACGCTACGTATCGAGTCCCAATGGTTAAGTGCCCGATACGCAGCGAAATTGCTTTTTTTGGCGGCAGTTCAAATTTTAAAAGTTGTGGTACACCAAATGAGCCCGTGTATATGTGGTGAGCAAAAATATCTGAGCACATGAAGTTTATACATACACCTTTAGCTGCCCCTCTTCATAGAAACTATGTAAAGAGATTGAAACTTTTCAGATTTTTTCACTGCAGATTTTGTCTTCGGAGCGAGTTGGCATACATTCGGAGTGGCATACATCGCTATTCCGTACAAAGCTGCAATCGGAAAATGACGTCGAACAAAGCAATACTCACACTCAAATCTATCTGATAGATGGGTCGTGAGATGTCACAGTATTATGGAAATCAGTGTAAAAGCAAGTTCTGGCCGAGGATCCGACAACTTGAAGGCCCCGATATCTCACCACGAAAACTACCGTACAAATTTAATTGCTACCGTAAGATTTATCGAATTTCATCGATTTCCATCGGTTTTCAGCGTTTTCTCTAGAAAAATGAATATTCGCTGAAAATCTATTCAAATTGGTGAAACTCGATAAATAAGTGAACATTTTCGAAATTTCTTACGGTAGTAATTAAATTTGTACGGTAGTTTCCGTGATGAGATATCGGGGCCGTCTATGCGGTCACAACTGACATTTACATAGATGACCATGATAAAAAAACAACAGAAACAACATAAACGTACGGTAACTCACAACATTTCGACTCGAGTATTAAGATCCGAAAAAAAACTTCTGAATTCTTCGAAACCACACCCTGACATGATATTTATTACACAATACTTCTCAGGACGGGGCATGGAGTCTTCTCAATTGTCGAAAACTGATATAAAGGCGGTTTTTAGTTCTTGAGCCGAAAAGGCTTTGGTTTTTTGTTTTTTTTTTCGTACGAGCGGTCGTCATTTGCATGACAATGGTATGCTTCTAACACCGATGTTTTGTATGCTTGATACTTTCCCTTTTTGCACATCTACCCTCCATTTCTTCTCGACAAGATTTATTTTTTTGTTTCCGAATAAAAGTTCGTCATTTTATATACACAAGTCGTCTGTCTCTGTTTCTCTTTCATACATCTCCATGGAAATTTTTTTTTCTTGAAGAAGAAAAAAAGGAGCACTTCATACGCACTCGCATCCCTTCGAGCAGGGATTAGTCGTTCTTTTTGCCTTGTGCCTTCATCTAGAAATGAAAAAAAGAGGCCTCAGCTGACATTTATCCTTCACAACGTTCGTTGCTACACTGGCTCTTCGTGCGATGGCTCCCCAGTTTTCACTTTTGCTCCAACAAATGAAACTGCTGGGTGGGCATAGCTAGTTCTTGGTGGTTTTTGTATTCTTAGCCTCTACAATCAGCTTGTTGGGTAGTCGGTTGATATGAGAACTAGGAAATGTGAACTTTCCTTACAATTGACTGCCTCGATTACGCTATACCAAATCAAAAAGACGAAAACGATGCCTCGGTGAAAAATACCTTCTCCAGTATATCCTAAGCACAATCCTAATCAATCTAGCATACTTGCAGGATTACGGGCCGGCCGGGGTTGGGCCGACGGAAATTAATTCACGGTCCGGTCCGGGCCGGTCCGGGCCGGTCCGGTCCGTCTTGTTGGACACCTCAAATTTTAGGGTTTTTTTCTGGTTTTTTTTTCAAAATTCTCACATTATTTTTGTCGTTCCACAACAAATTGTTGAATACCTTGTAATAAGTCCATGTTTACCTCAAAACATGTTCAAAGTTGTGATGAAAGTATTTATTTTTTGAAAAAAATTGCTCCAGAAAAAAATGTGCTAACGACAGGCGGCCTTTTGTATGCTTTTTAAGTACTTTCTGAGCAGTTTAGCTTAATTTCTATCAAGAAAGGAAGGTAGGCATAAAGACGAAATAGGAATATTACCGACGTTTTGTTTCAAAGTCTATTAGCAGGCGTTGCAAAAGAATTCAAGCGCCCCTTCCCTAATGAACACATAAAAATTGACTTTCATGCTTTCAGCCCGACTTTTTCCGGTACGCTGGGTCAGTGACGTTTCTGAACCGAGAATTATTGAACCGAAAATTTAAAAACCTTGGTGATAGGAATACCAGGATTAGCCATGTTTTAAAACAATCAGAATTATTGAAAAAATTTCCGAAATGGACGAAATGCCCTTCTATTTGTTTTCAGGGACTGAAACCCCAGTTGTTGGGTTCATGCTCTACTTTACAAGGGAATTTTTTTCTCACATGGTTTAGGGATTTTCTATAAATTGGTAGTCTGAAAGTAGATGCTTCTGTGAGTGAATTCTGAAATTTCCAGCTCTCACTGGAGCCTGACAGTCTGGAAACCTTCATCTGAATATCTGAGCCCGCCCCTTAGTTACAATGCACTATTGACGAGGCGATTTCAGATGAAGATTTCCGGACTCTCAGGCTCTAGTGGGGGCTGCAAATTTCAGAATTCACTTACGGAAGCATCTACTTTTAGACCACTAATTTGTAGAAAACTCATAAAAAATTCCCTTTTTAGGCCCCACTAGATGCACCTAGCCATGATCTGACTTTTCCCATGCACCCCTCCCATTTTCTTCCGCTGTCTGAATCCCAACTTTTTCTAAATTACACGTTACCCTCCCTTCTATTTTCCCATGTCCTTTGGATGATATTTATTCAATTTCGATTTCTTTGGTTCCTCCCTTCCCAAATTTTGTTTGTTTTCGAGTATTGGAAACGTTTAATTAAAGGGACAATGCCCTCAATTTTTTGACTCGCAAACATTTTTGAGTTGAAGGCCCCCCTAAATGTATTCCTTCCCTTGTTCTTCCAGCCTATCAGTCATCATGGAGGAGGAAATCAATGAGCTCCCGGAAGTTGAGCCCCAACCTCCGTTTGTCGAGCTAGCTGACCCCTATCAATTGGGTAATCGGGAGTTTGTGGATTATGTCAATCAGCTACCGAAGTAGGTTTTGCATTTTTGGACCTATTCTGGATGGGCGGGGCTAGGTACCGGTGGTCTGGAAAAAAAAAATTTTTCGGAAAAAAAATATTTCTGAACCTGACAGGGGTTGAACCCACAACGTATTTTTTTTTCCGAAAAAATCATCATAAGCCTCACCAAATCAATTCTCAGTCACGCCAAATCAAGTCTAAGCCTCACAAAAATCAGTCCTAAGCCTCACCAGAACAATTTTAAGCCTCACCAAAATCAATCCTAAGCCTCACAGAAATCAATTCTAAGCCTCACCAAAATCAATTCTAATCATTCTTTTTTATTTTTGAGCCCCCGTAACTCAAAAGGGGGCGGAGCTAGAGAGCCCAAATTTTTTTCCTAGGGGTCTTGGACGGTACTCTATCGATTTTCGCAAAATCCTGCGCCTGAGCCTCCACTAAACCAATCCTAAGCCTCACCAAAAACCCATTTTCCAGCCAACACCGCAATCTCTCCCCACGCTCCCTCCACCGCTACGTGAACCTGGCTCTTCTGGCAGTGGCCCGTGAAGCTCAACACGGTGTCGACGAAGGAGTCCTTGAGGACCAGGACCACGTTGAAGTAGAAGACATAGTTCGAGGTCAACGTCGTCCACAAGCTCCAGACGACTCGGATATCGAAGATGAGCAGTTGGAGTATCTGGAGGATTCAGAAGAGAGTGATGAAGAATGGAGATTTGATGGTGGTGATGAGGAAGAGGAGGAGGAAGAGAGTGACGAGGAGGATGAGGGCATTAATTCGGATGATGGAGAGGATCTGCTGAGACGGCCACCAATGGTGGATACGGATGATGAGGAAGAGGAGGAGGAGGAGGATCAGGAATAATTGACTTGCTATTTTTTGTGTACTTGGGAATTAGCTATAATAAATCGTAAAACGCTTCGTTTTTCTAGTTCATGCAGACTAAAAAACTGAAAAAATCGGTCCGGAATGTCCAAATCGGCCCAATCAGCCTAAATCGGCCCAATTCAGCCCAAAAATCCTAAATCGGCCAACATCATCAGCCCAAACAGCCTGAATCGGCCCGATTTTAGACCAAACAGGTTAAATCGACCCAAATTAATCCGGAACGCCCGGCCCGAACTAACCCTCATGAAACTACAAACACTGCAATATCCCGAGCCTGTCTGTCCGTCTTTCTATTCATCCCGATGTCTTTTGACAAACTAGAGGCTACGAATATCTAGTCAAACTACATTTAACCCGAAATCGTCTGTTTGTCCCGATGTCTAGACTAATTCAAACTATGAAATTTCAGTGACAAAAAACAAACTACACAAGCTCAGAACTACAAAAACTACACAAGCTCAGAACGCTGTTCATGAGCCTGCAGCAACCTAGCCAAGCTGACCCTGGTATATCTGTCTGTCAGTCTGTATGTTTTGTCCAGATGTCCAGTAACCTCAGAATCTGCCACTTGTTTGAAGTCTTCCTGCCTCCCAAAACATGGGCGGTACATCTGCATCCTTTGCTTATATGTCATCTCCTATCTCCTCTCCTCCGCCTCCTTTATCCATTGTAAATATCACTCTTCTGAAACTCTTCCCTCCTCCTTACCCATCTATCTCATTCTATTCTCTTCCCACAAGTTCACTGATGCTTATCATTTCATGCACTCCTCCCATCTCTCACTTGTTAATACTCTTCTTCATTCGTTTCCATGGTGATGAGGAGCCTCTCCGAAGGATTATCCCTTCATTTTATGTTTCTGGTTGCTTGTTTGGAATACAAATCCGCACGCGTTTTGTTCTTAGCCTCTACAATTCAGGGCTGAGCTTATATCGTTTTTATAGCATCTTTCATTCTGATTTTGTTTTTTTTGGAGTGCTAAACCTCTACGAATCAGTACTGACAATTTGCTATAAACTGGTGATCTGAAAGTAGATGCTTCTGTGAGTAGATTCTGAAATTTCCAGCTCTCACTGGAGCCTAAGAGTCTGGAAATCTTAATCTGAAATCGCCACGTCGACAATGCATAAGGGGGCGGGGCCAGATGAAGATTTCCAGACTCTCAGGCTCCAGTGAAAGCTGGAAATTTCAGAATCCACTCAAAGAAGCATCTACTTTCTAGCAAAAGATAAGAGAAAGATCGTTTGTCTTATTGAAACAGGATTAACATGGAAAAGGTTTTTTAAAGTTGCAGGTATTACCGTAGTCAGTAACGTTTTTTTTGTCCACATACATTGCTTTATGCTCAATTCTATCAGCTTTATCTATTATTTAGTTTTCAGAATTTATTTTTTTGAAAAGTTCCGCTCTCTTGAGAATTCTCTTTCACCTACTGTAATGCCTGTAATTCAAACATACCATGGCCCGGCAAAATCGTTCTTACAGTTAGCAATGGACTTCGACAATTCTCCAGGGTTTTTTTTGGATTTGTTAAAAGAAAAGATGTATTTGGCACGCTGAATCCGAAAAAATTGGTTCCGATAGGCTTCATTACTTAGTTTTTGAGATAATAATGTTTAAAAACATCGATTTTAAGTTGATTTTTGTATTTTTTGTTACAAATATCGCATTATCTCAAAAACTAGGTAATGATGCCCTGTCAAAACCAATTTTTCCGGATTCAGCGTGTGCAATACATCTTTTCTTTGAATAAAACCAAAAAAAATCTTAGAAAATTGTTGAAGTCTATTGCTGACTGTGAGCACGTTTTGCGCGTCGCATCGATTTCGCCGGGCCGGGGATTCCGAGTCAGTTGTTCTTAGAGCTATCAAAAAATGCTCAAAGTGCTTTGCTTAACAATTCTTTAGTTGATCACTTTTTGATAGAATTGAAAGCAACAGAGATGCGCTGCTCTGAAAATTCAGTGTGTCTAAATTACAGGTGTCTAGATTTGAACATATCGCTTTCAACTACTATCATTGCCATTCTACCACGTTTCATTTGCTCAGAGTGAATTTCAAACTATTGCAGAGTCCATCTTACAGTTCTTCGCCTCAATCATGTACGCAGAGTACCGACGCATCACTACAGCACAAGAGTTCATGGTGCTCATCGCCAGAATCGAGGCCAACAATCAGTGAGTCAGACTATAGAAACACAACGGTTTTGTTTAAGATTCTTCTCATCCCAAACTCTTCCAGACATCTCCTACGTGTCTCCAATGAAGAACGCGACCTTTGGCTCGACTATGTCAGCCGCAGAGCCGCTAACACAGGCCTTATCGCATACAACGACTACCTCCGAGCCCGAGGTGATGCACATTTGATCCAGGAGGAGCCAGAAGAACAACACGCAGATATCAGAATTGTGGATGAAATTCTGAGAGTCAGAGAGCAATTGAGACTTGCTCAGTATCGTCTCAGAATCCAACAACGTCCAAGAGGATCACTGGTTGAGAGTGATGATAGCAGCACTTCGGGGGATTCAAGTGGAGAGGAGAATGAGGAGGATGAGGAGCAGAATCTAGTGGAGCATGTGGAAAGAGGGAACTGAGCAGTGCTCAGTTACCTTCCATACTACATAACCCTTATCCGTTTCTGTAACAATTCTCGTTTTTTTCTTTGTCTTGCATTTCTGTCCCTTCAACCCCAAAATCTTCATTTTCATGTGTTCTTTGACTTTTCCCCTCTACTTTTTTGTTGACTCTACCTTCTGTCTTCAACTATCCTCCTCATTCTCGCTTCTACCTGGACCCCAACCTGACAACACCTTTGACAAAAATTGTGATAATTTCATTTTTCCTGTGATTACTTCATATATTTTGTGTTTTCATTTTCCATATCCGAAATTTTTTTTGAAATTTAGTTGTTAGACACTTTATTGTATAACCCATTCCGAAAGTACTGTCCCTCTTAAAACAAGTTTTCTAATGACCCTTCGATGCTGTAACAATTGTATCCTCTGAATCCTTTCTGATTCAAAGCAGTCAGTAGACAGACCCCTACCTGACCCTTCAGAATTAAAAAGCTAAATTTACCTTGTTTCTTAACACTGTGTATCCTCATCTATCCTACCCATCCGCATCTCTACCGTTGTCACGGCGCGGCGAAATCGACGCGACGCGCAAAACGTGCACACAGTCAGCAATAGACTTCAACAATTCTCTAAGAATTTTTTGATATTTTTTTCCAAGGAAAAATGTGTTTGAACACGCTGAAACCGGAAAAATTGGTTTCGATAGGGCTTCATTACTTTGTTTTTGAGATAATAATTGTTGAAAACATCGATTTTCCGTTAATGTTTGTATTTTTTTGCTACAAATATCGCATTATCTCAAAAACAAAGTAATGAAGCCCTGTCAAAACCGAATTTTTTGGATTCAGCGTGCTCAAATACACCTTTTCATGTAATCAGACCAGAAAAATCATAGAAAATTCGGTTGCTTCATAGTAATCTCGCACCCGTGTCGTTTTCTCTGGGCCGTGGTTATACTTGCACCCTCACATCACTTATACCTCTGAATATTTTTGTGATAATCCTGTCTTTTTTGTGATTACGTTACGTACTTTCATTTGTAAGTTAGTTGTTAGACACTCTCTCGCCAGCTTAAGCATAAGTTTATCTAAGCCTCTGAAAACTTTTGTGATAACCCTGTTTTTTTATGATTCTTCTCCACATTGATCGCATTATGTACGCCAAGTTTTCTGGAAAACTTGCTAATTTTGAGTTTTAGCCAGCCACCCTACCCCTCTCAATAATCAAAAAAAATTGAGTGCCAAAAATCAAAAATGTGCCAAAAATAACCCGGCAGGTGTTTCTTCAAGCGTTAGCCTCAACTTTTTTTCTGTTTTCTCTACTATTTTCAAGTTTTTCTTCCAAACATCTCCGACTCCCCTCATTCAATACTTATCACTAGTTTCACCCGGTTCAAATCACCCCGATGTTTGTCTTCATCCTCCCTTCTTTACATGTAGTTACCATGGTGATAAGACGTTCCTTATGCACTCTCTCTCACTCTCTCTATCGGAGGAAAGAAGGATTATCCTTCTTTCCTCTCTTTTTTCTTCATTTTCGAAATAAAATTTTTGGATCGATTGCATTTTTATTTTTGGGCATTTTTTTTGTTAGCATAGAGTTAAAGCTCGATGAATATTAGCTAGGTTTCAGCTACAGTGATTTCAGTCGGGGTGCCTGGATTTGATAGTCCGGTACCAGATTCTTGAATTTTCTTGATGCTTTGAAATATTTTAGGCGGGGTGATTATACTCAAGAGTCCGTTTCCGTCAAAATTCAGATCTTTAAGTCCCCATTGTGAGGATGGCAACGTAATTTTCTTGAAATTACTTTGTTAGACAGCTCACAGCCCGGCGCAATCTACACTGGTGCGGAACAACTATGAAACAAACGAATTTTGTATGATTTTTTTGATTTTATTACATGAAAAGATGTATTTTAAGACGCTGAATCCGGAAAAATTGGTTTCGATAGGGCTTCATTCCTTAGTTTTAGAGATCACTCTAGTTGAATACACCGAATTTCCGTTTTGTTTGGTTTTGTTACAAATATCACATCATCTCAAAAACTAAGCAATGAAGCCCTATCGAGACCAAAGTTTTCGGATTCAAAGTGTTCAAATACATCTTTTCATGTAATAAAATTAGAATAACCATAGAAAATTCGGTTGTTTCATAGTTGTTCCGCGCCCGCGTCGATTTCGCCGGACCGTGCTCCAAGAAGATTTTCGTTGTATTCCGACATTTTTTCATAAGCAATGTTTTCAAACAACTCACCGCTTCTCTAACTTAATCAGTCGAAGCTTTCAGAACATCAATGGATCCTATTGTCACCGCGCTCGGCATAATCCACAATACCCAAGAATTTCGTGCATTCATCGACAAAATCAATCGGAATCCTCGGTGAGTGCTTTCTTGGCCTACCGGGAATTCTGGGGTTCAGGCACATTCAGAGCAGCATATCTCGGTTACTTTTGAAGCTATCAAAAAGCAATCAACTAAAAAAATGTTCAGCAAACAATGTTGAACATTTTACTAGTTGAACATTTTTCGATGGCTTTGAAGCCAACCGAGGTATTCTGTTCTGAAGAAAAATCTTCCAGCCTTCTCCTAATCCTTCTTCCGGAAGATGCAAATATGTATCACGTGTACATCGAAACCAGACGGGACTACCAGAGATTCATCCGCCAAGACATCCTAGTGGAGTCCGAGGAAGAGACAATGGAAACGATCATGGAGAGAAGAAGAAGCATGAGTAGAAGAAGTGGATGAGGGATGCAATTTGGGATTGAAGTGGTCGTGTTTTGTTTGATTTTCCCCATTGACTCTAGACCAGGGCTGTGTGGAAAAATTTGGTTTTTTGTTTGGTTTTCCGGTCTTTACCAGAAAAACCGTTCTGAAAAAAATTTTCCGGCAAAAATTTTTTTCCGGTTTTTCGTCCCAGTAAAATATATTATCCCGTCACGGTAAATTTTTTTGAACGAACAATTTTTTCTCGTCTTCTACGCTCCATCTCACACGGGCTTTTACAAATTTCATATTGCGTCTTTAAAATTTTGACAGTAAGCCGCGCTTAGGCCAAAGGAACGCGCACAATGTTCTCAGAGCACTTTTCAGTAATAAGTTTCGATCAAATTCTGTCAATATTATATTCAACATGATGCGAAGAAAAAGTATTTGATTTAAAAAAAAGCTTAGGTCCTGATTTTTAATTTTTCAACAAGAATGAGAAAAATGCCTACGTATCGCTGAGTCGCCACGCAGTTAGCATGCGACGCTACAGTTAGACAGAGCCCGCGAATGAAACTTTTTGAAAACACCTACAAAAAAGTTCACTGTGCCCCGTTCGTTCCAAGAAAAATTCCGAAAAAAATAATTAATTTTCAGTTTTTTTTGTACTAAAGTATTCCGAAATTTTTTGTGGGTTTTTTGTACCCCACAAAAAATTTCCGGAATTTTTTCCGCATAGCTCTGCTCTAACCCATTTTTTACCTAAACGATACCTCCCAAAAATTTTTTTTCTCATTCATCCCCCAACTCCCAGTCCCGCCCCTTTTTTCCAACGTCACCAAGTACAAATCCTCTTTTTTATAGTTTTATATGCTCTTCCTATCATACCTCATATCCCCTTTCAAATCCACTGATCCCCTCCTCACATGTTTCCATGGTGAAATAAAAAACGATGCCTCTCTTATGTACTCCCAGGGATTATCTCTTTTGTCATCATTCCTTTTTCGTTGAATAAATAGATATAAAGCTCTGGAATTTATTCTTCATTTTTAGTTGAAACGTACTTTTTTACTACGAATTTTGAATTTTCGAGACAATTTTCTGAGAGGTAAGCTCTAGTTAAGTACGGTAAATTTTTTTGTACGTACAATTTATTTCTCGGTTTCTACACTCCTGCGTCTTTGAAATGTGACAGTAAGCGGCGCTAAAGCCGAAGGAGCGCGCACCATGTTTCCAGAGCACTTTTCCGTAATAACTTTCGATCAAATTCTGTCAATATTATATTCAACATTATGCGAAGAAAAACTTATATTCAATTTGATTCAAAAAAAGCTTAGACCCTGATTTTTAATTTTTCAACAAAATGAGAAAAATGCCTACGTATCGCTGAGTCGCCACGCAGTTAGCATGCGACCCTACAGTAAGACAGAGCCCGCGAATGAAACCTTTTGAAAACACGTACAAAAAGATTCACTGTGGTTAAGAATTTTCAGGTTAACTTCTGGCTTCGGTTTTCAGAATTCTTTTCGAAAATGGCCGAAAATGATATAGTGACCCCACTTGGACCCATAAGGAATGCTGAAGACTTTATGGGATTCATTGAGCAGATCAATGGAAATCCAGAGTGAGTTTTTTCTCAAATCTAGGGACGTGCGAAAAAAATATTCCGATAAAATCACGTTTTCCCGGAATTTCGAACGAAAAAACCGAACACAACAACTTTCCATCAAACTTTTTTGATTAAAAACGGATGGAAAGTCGGAAAACCTTGAAAAACATTGAAAATACAATAACTTTTTTTCGGCTTTTTTCCATTATTTTGTGGCGAAAAATAGTGTTCGGTTCCTAGAAGGCAAAACGTTTTTTGTCGAAAAAAATGAAAAAAGTTTCATCCCAAATAATGTCCCAAAGCCAGAGGGATCCACATCCTCGGGCTCACATCCCGGCGAAATCGACACGGGTGCAAAACAACTATGAAACTACCAAATTTTCTATGGTTTTTCCGATTTTACTGCATGAAAAGATGTATTTCAACACGCTGGATCTGAAAAATCTGGTTTTGACAGGGCTTTATCGCTTAGTTTCTGAGATTATGCGATATTTGTAACGAAAAAAAATACAAAAAACAACGGAAAATCGATGTTTTCAACAATTATTATCTCAAAAACTGAGTAATGAAGCGCTATCGAAACCGATTCTTTTTTGGATTCTGCGTGTTCAAATACATATTTTCTTTAGAAAATATCAAAAAAATCATAGAGAATTGTTGAAGTCCGTTGTTGACTGTGATCACGTTTTGCGTGTCGCGTTGATTTCGCCGGGCCTTGCGGTGCTGTATCGTTAAAAAGTATATGAATACTCCTATTTTTGAAATGACTTTCGCTGGAAAACTAATTGTATGAAAAAGTGTTCAACTTCAAAAAAAATGTCTAGCTACTCATAATTTGCCCAAAATGTTTTAGAGCCGTGGACTGTGCGAGACATGCCCAAAGTCAGCATAAATTAGCGAAAATCAACTGAGGAATTGGTCTAACCATCAGTTTCGGGGAAACCAAACCCGGTTAAATAAATAGTGATTGCTATGACTTCAAAGTCAAGCCAGGTTCAAAATGCCAAATTCTCTAGAAATCAGTAGAAGAAACCAACTGAATGTCATGCTGTCGCTAGTAGTTGAAATGTTTGTCTAGACGGACTTGTCAATTTGCTGCCTGTTTAAAATTCCCATCTCAACATTGATACTTTTACCCGGTAACATTCAAATTTCCAGCCTCCTAGCCACCCTCCCTCAAGAAGACGCCCAAATGTACCGGACTTACAATGAAATGCAAGCAGAGTACAATCAACTGAGAGCCGCTTTGTATCTCCCACTGGAAGTGGATCAAGAGACAAGGGAGACTGCAATTTCGTTAATTCTGACAGCAAGGAGAAGATATATCATAGGAGAGGAAGTAGTGGAGCAAGTGGAGGAGGATCATCAGGAGCAAGAGGAGCCAGAAGAGGAAGAGGAGGCCATGGAGCCTGGTCTGGGAGCCCAGGAAGATGAAAATGGTGGGAATGAGGAAGCAAATGTCGTTCAGGCGGTCCAAGAGCCAAGACAAGGACAACAGGGATGAGTTCCGGCTCAAACTAGGACGCCTACCCCTTGCACCGCCCATTTTTCTGGAGATCCTTACCATCCAACCCTAATTTGAGAAATGCTTGCCTGATTACATGCTGACCTGGACTTGGATCCCTATGTACCGCCCATATTTCTCGAGACCCTTACCATCAAACCTAAATTTAGATAGCTTTATTTATCAATCTGTTCTTTTTTTCTGTTTGTACCTCCCATCCCTTATCTACCTATATTATTATCATTATTATACCCCCCCCCCCCTCCCCCCTCTCCCAACAACTCTTTCTCCTATACATCCCACTTCCCTTTATCTTCATTTCTCCCGGAAACTCTCTCTTGTTTCCATGGTGACAAAGAGGCCACCACTCATATAGATGTATCTCTAACTTTTCTTTATTATTATTACTTTTTTCTTTGTATCACTTTTTTTAGTGGAATAAATTTTATCAGTTTTCTCTGGGGTTTATGTTTTCAGATACTCAGACAGGTGCCGTAAACTTTGTAATAGAGCAGTCGGCTGCTCTAATTTTGACCCTTTCCCCGAGGGACCGAACTAATACAGGTGGACGTACAGTTAAAGAGGACCGTTCTTTTTTCATGAATTCGTTCCAGAAAAATATACTGAAAAATAGGTCATTTTCTTTGTTTTTCCGATCATTTTGAGCGTAAACCCAATCAATTATGACGTTTTCACATGTTTCCGACAATAGTTCCGGCCTATTTCATTAGTCCGTGATAGTTTAGAGGCCGCTCTAATTCAGGGGCCGTTCACGTTACAGGGGCCGCTCTAATTTCAATACCCCCTTCAGAGGGCCGCTCGATTACAGAGTTTACAGTATCTGATCATATGTTTCCAAGTACCTAGAAAAATTGTTATTTTTTCAACAGAAGTCGTTGTAACATCCAAATGGACTATCACTTGGCACCCACTCCAACGGAAGACACCATGTACACCGCTCTTGGACCGACAAACTCTTTGGAGGAGTTTCTCAAATTCATTGCTCGAGTAGAGAGTTTTCCCGGGTAAGAATACGGGTTTGGGGTATTTTCCGTAATCTATGCTCACTGAATGTTCAGAGCAGCATATTTCGGTTATTTTCGAAGCTATCAATGAATGTCCAACTAGTAAAATGCTTAAAATGTTTTGCTGAACATTTCTTTAGTTGATGACTTTTTGATAACTTCAAAGGCAACCGAGATATGCTGCTCTGAATATACAATGTGCCTAAACCACAAGATTTACGGTAGATCAAAAAGTTGCATACCGAGGATTTTGGCGGTACACAACTGAAATTTCAGAATAAGAGTCACACCCCGCGATCAACAACTCTACGACGATTTCCAACAGCTTATTGCTCAACAAACCGAACTCAACAAAATCATGGAGGACTGGGGCTTGTGGGAAGAAGATCTCATTCAGTACTCCAAGGAAGCCGAGCGAGCAGCACTCTTGTCTGGGATTCAGAGGCTCTTGGAGAATAGACGGGTGCAGGAGGAAAAGTGGTTCTGGGAGCGGCTGATGGAGGAGGTAGCGGCTGAAATGGCGGCGGAAGAGGAGAAGGAAAGACTGCTGGCGGGGAGGATCGGAGCTGTGACAGTTCTAGCTAGTAAAGCGTCTCTATAGCTCCCTGCGCCTTTGAAATAATCTGATTGGCTCCATTTTCTACCGTACTCGGTCCTATTTTTTCCCATGTTTCTTTTGTATCACACCCTCTCTTTCTACTATTGTGCATCTACATTAACAAGGACATTTGACCATGTGAACTTTCCCTTTATTACTATCTCATCGCTTTCCTGACTGCATCACTTTGGATGTATTACATTTGCACTCTATCGCACTCTTCGTGTACCAACGTTCATTTTTTTCACTCTTCTACTCCCGGACCAGCACATTGGAGGTGGGTGTGCTATATTTCAAAAAATGTAAGTGGTAAAATGTTTGAAATGTAAAAATGAACAATTTGTTAGTTGATCCAGATCGTTCTGTGACAACTTTTGCATCGAGACAGTATTTCTAGTGGTATTGATGATCCGACACGTCTTTCTGCTAGACAATGCCAAATGGATTCTAAAATTTTGGACTTTTTTCTGGAAATAGGTAGCTTCAAATGAAATTACACATCAGACCGATCAGTAGATAGAATCACTTCACGAAGAGCCAGATACGAGAGACGGAGGAAGGGAAATCGATTCATTTTTTGTTGGTAGAGAAGGATAGTAAAGGAAAGAACTCTAAGAATGATGGGCTGAGAA
>GL380098.1:26928-49419 GCA_000143925.2 Caenorhabditis brenneri
CTCCCCTTCACGATACCCTGCAGTATGCGCCTTTAAGGTCACTCTCTTTCTTCTGGGACAAGTTTGAGTGACAGTTCGTTTTGACCTTCACTCCCCTTGTCTGAGGTCACCTATCGATTTTCTCAGAGCAGTACACTCCATTCATTCTCTGCCTGTCATTCATAGGGTCTTACCCTCTACAATCTACCCCTCGTCCACCCCTACCAACAAAAAATGAATCGATTCCCCCTGCTCCGTCTCCCATATTTGGCCCTTCGTGAAGTTATCGAAGTCACTGATAAGTCTGATGTGTAAGTTATTTTGAAGCTGCCTATTTTCAGAGAAAAAATAGGAAATTTCAGAATCAACTTGGCATGGTCTAGCAGGAAGACATGTCGGATCATCAATACCACTAGAAATACGATCTCAATGCAGAAGATGTCACAGGACGTTATTGATGGATTGGGTGCCGTGGACAGGTAAGCTTTGGACCCGTCCAATGAGCTTTTTTAAAATAAGATTGAGCAAGCTGCCCATCTTTTGCCTAGCTTACCTTTCCTACCCTAAGCGCCTACCAAGAACCTCTTGACCTCAACCAATACTATTCTTCCAGACTCAATATCGCCCGTCTGGAAAATCTCGAAAACTCCAAAAAAGTCATAAAAACCATGGAATTGGGAGTTTCGAAGCAATCAACATTCAAAATTTCATTGATTTCCCAACACGGAGACGGCGATGTTTCAGTAGAGCAAATAAGGTATTCAAACTTCCTGATCCAAATCAGGTCATTCAAAGACGAGGTCGAAGGAAGACAAGAAATCTTACGATTTGGAGAGTTGGATGTTCCAGTTATCATTAGATCAAATGACAAAATCTGTACTCACTGGGAAGA
Organism: Caenorhabditis brenneri; assembly: GCA_000143925.2. Lineage (NCBI taxonomy): Eukaryota > Metazoa > Nematoda > Chromadorea > Rhabditida > Rhabditidae > Caenorhabditis > Caenorhabditis brenneri. The sequence continues at coordinate 27,800 of GL380098.1, forward strand.
TATGGCATTTGGAATCCAATTTATGAGTCAGCACTTCTCACAACTGTTAAAATTGAATAAATTCACTCTGAAAGTGGATCCAATGGGAACAGAAGGAACTGAATTTTCTGGATTTTTGAAAATTGCCGTGAAGTCTTTTCCAAAAGGAAAACCCAATCTAGAAATCGCAAATATCGATTTGCTGAACGAACCCGATTTCCGAACCGTGCTTCATAATATCGATTACGACTCTATTAGAATTATGGGATTTCCTAATGGCAGACTCTCAAACAATTTTGCATGTGAAGCAAGCGAGTTATTCATTGTCAATGCCGACGGGTTTACTTTGGAAAACTTGTTGAACTTGAAATGCGACACAGTATATCTGCAAGGTACGCAGATGACTAGTGAAGATATGAGAGAAGTTTTGAGAAACTGGATGGATGGGAGACTTGAAACACTTCGAGACCTTCATGTTTATTTGAAGGAAGATGTCGACATTGAGAGGATTTTGACGGAATTGTCTGATCGGTAAGACTAATTTTATGTACACGTGCTCAGAAAGTGTCCTCTACTCTTGATTTTTTTCAAACGCCCGCGAAAGTTAAGCTCCGCCCACAGGGCGTGGCTTGTCGATTTACGGAGGCTTCTCACTTGTTTTTTATGCAAACTTTCAAGTCGATTTTGCATTTTTCGTAAACTTTTCGCATTTCTACAATGCAATCGACTTGAAAAACAACAAAAATGACTTTTCGAAAGATTTTGGAAAAATGTACGGCGGAGCGCACTTTCTGAAATTTCAGTCAAGTTTTTTCCGAAGGGGACACTTCGCCAGCCCGTGTATGTACTTCAAAAAAAAATACATATTGTAACGGGCCGGGCTCTCCCGCCAATTTCCAAGGCCCGGAAGATTACCGCGAATTAAAAAAAAACGAAAAAAAAATCCAAATTTTACACTTTTTTGATGAATTTTCGGTGACAAAATGCAAATTTTGTCGAAAAAAATTCAAAAATTTTTGAATCCGGGTCTTGCCAGGTCGGCCGAAATTTCTCAAAAAATGAACTTTCAGAACTGGATACGTCTTGACTCGTACCGAAATGGCAGTGATGATTAGGAGAAGAGATGGGAAAACGGCCAAGATTTCAATTCCGAACAATGAGAAAGAAAGGAAAATTTTCAATATGACGATAAGAAAATCTTATTATTTCTGAAGTCTGGTATTTCTTTTTTTCTTCTGTCAGTTTTTTGAATCAAAGCTGACAACAAGTGCTTTTTTTTAAATTTTACACTCTTATCAATGAACTTTATCATTAATTTTTTACCTTTTTCCTCTTCCAACAGCTTCTTGCTCAACAATAGCGAAGGAGGATTGTAGCTGTAACAGTGTTAACTAGTGAAGCTTTTTTATAGCCCCTGTGCCTTTGAAATAGTCTGTCTGGGTTCATATTCTACCGTACCCTTGCTGCTATTGTGCATCTACATTAACAAGGACATTTGACCGTGTGAACTTTTCCTTTATTACCATGCTATCGCTCTCCTCACCCTCCATTACCTTTCACTTTTTATGTATTTGCATTTGCACTTTTTCGCACTCTTGGTGTACCTTTTACTCCCGGACCAGCACAGTGGAGGTGTTTGTTATAATTTCAAATATTGTAAACATTATTTCAAATATTGTAAACAATAAACAACTTTTATTTGCAATGTCAGAAAATTTTAATTATTCTTCAGAAAATTTGAAAATGTAGTAGTAAATGCTGCTCGGACGTGTCTGTTTTCGAAAACAAAAGAGAATATTCATTCTCTTTTTCTATTTTTGCTATAATATTTACCCTCTGCCGCCTATTAGGGAGCCTGGTCGGTCAGCATTGTGCAGTAAGCAGCACTAAATGTACATGAACAAGCCGCACCAGTTTTTTTCTTATTTAGCTTGAATTCATTATTTTTTCTCAATAGAATAGCTACTCACCGCCGCCTCATCGGTTTGGCTCAAAGTTGGTCAATTTTAGCTAAACATGAGTTGTTGTATACGTTATTTAAAACGTTTTCTAATTTTTTCTTCAAAGTTTCCACTTTTATCCTGAAGTAGCTGTTTGAGAGCGTGGTGGGTAACAGCATCATTGAGAACAGTGTCCGGGCAAAGGAGCGTTGAAGCGCGCGAATTAGCGCGAAGACGGAAGGACATGTCCTTCTAATTTTCAACCCCTTTCGTAGAGTGTTCTTATATTTTAGGGGTGCTTCAATAAAAGGGTGTCCTTCTATTTTTCGAAGCATCTTGCGACATGGAAAAAATACGTTATTCATAAGGAATTTCACTGAAAATCACACGCACAGAATCATTTTCAACTTAAAACATGGCTCAAAACCTATGCTTTCTTGAGTTTCACTTTGCGAAAAGCTGTAACTTACATAGAAATAGAATGAGGAAGTCCTATGCAATTGTCCCTCTATTAAAGAGTGTCCTTCTATTTTAGGGCGTCCTTCTATTTTAGGGGTCGAACAAAAAGATTGACAGGGAGGCTGAGTGAAACTCAAATTCATTTTGTACTATTTGCGCCACCAGCTGGAAAACACATGTGGTAGAACGCCTTTTTTTTTTGAAAATCGTGTTAACGCTTTACATTTGTGTACGTATTTTCCTTAAGACTCCTAGAGGTAATGAGGCTTTAAGGGTTGATCTCCCATGGGTTGTCTGTAGCTCAACTAGTATTGTTTTCCGAGAAAAAACAGAAGATTCTAGAAATATATTACTTTGACTCCGCCCACTTATTCCGACTATCAGATGCAGCTAGGAAAATATCTTGTCTACCACTAATTTATGTTTTTGGTGTTCCTTTTTCCACCTGTCGCATATGCTTCACTTCACGTTACTATTATTTTTCGGTCTTCGAGCCTTCTGACTTCCCTCCCATCTAGAACCATCCCTCTGTACACAGTCTCCATGACGACTAAGCCTCCATCAGCCCTACAATTTATCCCTCTCCGCTTTTGACTCCGCTTGTTTTTGGGAAATCGAAAACAAGGAGAAGAAGAAGAAGAACGAGAGGGGGAAGAAGAAGTCATTTTTTGTTTTCGTGTTGGTCGGACACCCCTCCAGCTGGCTGGGAGGCCCTGGTCGATTTTCATTGGTTTCCGATAAAAAATTGGGTTGTTGAAGAGGGAATTTTTGGGGAGGTAGTCGATTTCTTAGCAGCGCCAAATAGTGATAAGCCGCAACAGCGTTATTCCTAATCGGTTAGGATTAATCGTGATGTTTTCATTGCTTTCTGAGCAGCACCAATGAGTGGTATCACCATCTTGCAACTAGAAAGGGGGAGAGAGCGCAGGCGGCAAGAGCTTCTAGCTGTCTGTGCTCTCTCAAAAGTAAGAGAGAGCTCTCCCTCTCTCTCTCTCTCTCTCTCTCTCTCTCTCTCTCTCTTTCTCTCTCTCTCCCTCTCTCTCCCTCTCTCTCTCTCTCTCTCTCTCTCTCTCTCTCTCTCTCTCTCTCTTTCTTTCTATTTTTCTCTCGGCTCTAGTGAAATCCAATTTCAGCTTCTGAAAATGGTAGCCGCTCCAGAAGACACCCCACTCCCACCGATCCACACTGCACTCGGTCCCATCGCCACTGTTGAGGATTTTCTTGGCTTCATCGCAAAGTTTGATCAGGCACCGGAGTAAGTTATGACATGACTCTAGCAAACGCGCTCCATCGGACGAAGAAAGGAGAGAGAGAGAGAGAAAACAGACGACTAGAACGGCTAACCGTCTGCGCTCTCTCTTACTATGCAGAGAGCACAGACATCTAGAAGCTCTTGTCGCCTGCCGTTCTTTTTCTCTGAAGAGTGCACAGACAGCTAGAAACTCTCGCTGTCTGCGCTCTCTCCCCCTTTGAGAACATCTCCCCAACTATCCCAACGTTTCAGCCTCACCAACTTCATTATCCCACTTCCACAACGGGACTATATCATGTACTTTGAGTACAAGAAGATGCTCCATGAAATGCCCCAGACGAATGAAAACTGCACAGAGATCATCAAGGAAGGCATCCTCAAAATTATGGATCAACGAAGAATCGATGACTTGAAGGGACTGATTTTCATGGAAGAAGAGAATGCGGAGGAAGATGTTTCCGACGTATACGATGGAATAGAGCCAATGACAGAAATTGAACTGGAGGGCAAAATCATGCAACTCCGAAGACTTGAACTCCCGATGGATGAGGATGTGAATGGAGAGGAGGATGACTATGACTACTATGATGGCATCAAGCCAATGGAGTTGTTCGATTTGGAAGGGGAGATCATGGAGCTTCATGCTGTTGTCAGTGCCAACTAAGTCTATCCACGCCCCTATTTTCTTTCCATTCCCATTGTGATGACTTTCGTGTTTCGTTTATAGCAATCACTCACTCATCCTGTGATTTTCTTCTTGTAGTTTTTTCTGTGTTACCCTGTATTAACCTTCTCCCGGATAAATTGTTGATGGCCTAGAAATCCCTTATCATAGAAAGCTAGGCCATCTTGTTCATTTTTCCACCAACTGGCTTTCTCCCTGTGATGTCACCTCTTTTTCCTGTTCACTTAAAATCCATGAGCTCATTTCTTTTTTTCTGAATTCCACTCCACTTACCTCTCTACTCCGCCCTCACCACCACCTCACCACCTATTTCGCTTCGACCTACGACACTATGCCAATCTCTTCTGTTCCCACTGATTGCTTTTCTATTTTTGTCCCTCAGAAATCTGAATTCTCATTTTCTTTTCTTTTTCGTATCCAAACATACAATTGATTTTGATCAGAATTGTATGTTTTCCACAAGAGAGTTTTGGATTGATAAATAAATCGAGTTCTTGGATTCAGATTCTTGAATTGAGACATTTTCAGGGACCTTTTTTCAGGAGCATTTCAGACAAAATTCGAATTGTTTCTATTCTCGTATGAAGTATTATACAGGAAAACCGGAATAAAGAAAAATCTCATAGAGCACAGCCCAGCGAAATCGACGCGACGCGCAAAACGTGCTCACAGTCAGGACTTTAACAACACGCTTTATTATTCAGTTTTTGAGTTAATTATTGTTGAAAACATCGATTTTCCGTTGATTTTAGTTCAATTTTTGTAAAAAAAAATGTCACATTATCTCAGAAACTAAATAGTAAAGCCATATCGAGACTATGTTTTTCGGATTCAACGTGTTCGAATACATCCTTTCATATAAAAAAAACCAGAAAAATCATAGAAATTTCGGTTATTTCAAAGTTGTTTCGCACCCGCGTTGATTTCGCCAGGCCGTGATATGCTTTTAGAGGAATTTCGTTTCAATGATTGGTGATGAAATGACTGCTCTTGCTCAGTTTCAATTCAGAATACACTCTTATTTCCTGCTTATCCTTCCTCTACCTCTCACTCGTTCTCAAACCAAAAACGCACTAATCTCCTTCCTCTTTTGCTCATTTCTCTGCCTCTCTTTCTCTTTGGCTTTTAATTCCAAAATCTAGATTCATTTCGTTAAGTTTTCCTTTTCCTTCACCCCAGTTTATACTCTAAATCTCACAGAAGTCAATCAGAAAGACTACATTTTTAAACTAGGAGTCTTCTAGATTACGTTTTTGGATGAACGAGAAAAATAAAAATCATAGACTCGTAGATCCAGGGCAGGAGAGAACTAAAATTCTTTTTTTCAAAGAAAACTTCTATGATCTGAACACAAGTTGAATTATCACTCTCTATTATCTACAATTTTTTCAAAAATTGATAATATCTCCCCAAATTCTGATAGAGGTATTGGGAAGTATCTTCATGAAGATGTTACTATTGTCTAACTAGTAGAAGAATACTTTTCATGTTACTGTAATTCCTATGGCTTAGACTTGCTCAGAGCGAATTTCACAAGTTTGAAAAAAATCGTAGCGCCTGCAGTTCAGCCAAAGCTGGTTTTCCCAAAACTGATCCCCAGCTTCTGTTAGTTGAACCCGTGATTTTCCCCCACGTCGACAAAATCTTTTTTGTCATTAAGTGACGCGAAACATCCCATTTGTGTTCATTACTTTTCCTGGCCCACATTTTTGTATCCGACTTCATTTCTGTGTAGCCACGCCCACACATCCCAAGAAACTGGCGCGCCTCCGTATGTGTGCCCATTAATTCTGTCCGGCACCACTTCCAAAAAAGAGTTAATGCACTTCTTTGAAAATCCGAGACATTCCCGCTCTCTAATTTCCATCTTGCTCTCTCCCTTCTTACCCCATTTGATAAGGCCATGATTGAAGAATTTCGAATTTTTCCCAACTATTCCGTTTTTGCCCGATTTTTCCGGTATTTTTCCGGAAATTTTTCCAATTTTTCTTTCATTTTACGCAAAATTTTTTGCGCCACTTTTTTTTCGCCGAAAAACGGCAAATACTCAACTGCTATGTATCTCAACTACTAATTTTTGCCAAAGCAGTTGAGACATCAGAAGTGGCGGAAATAGCATTTGATCTATAGCAGAAGAGCCAAATATAGCAGTTTAGACAATAGCAGTTACATCATAGCAACAGTTGAGAAATAGCAGTAAAAATAAATTGCAGTTGAGTAAATACCCTGAAAACTATGGGAAAAATCGAAAAAAATTTTGAAGAAAACGATTTATTTTTTCAAACTACCGCCCGAAAAGATGGTTCAGGAACTCCGCTCGTGTAGTCTGCGAGGACAATTTTCTTAATAGATTTTTACCGTCTTATTACCCTTTTTTTTTTTTGAAAAATTGGATTTTCGAAAGAATAGTGTTTTTCGGTTTTTTTTGTCCCAAATAGTCTCGAATTAAAGTTTTTCAGATTTTTCCCTCCTCTCACATCCCATTTGTGTTCATTACTTTCCCTGCGCCCACATTTTTGTATCCGACTACATTCCTGCGTAGCCACGCCCCCACATCCCAGTACATGTGCCCATCAACTCCCTTTTGCACACCATTTCGTAAAATCCCAGTTTAATTTCCATCTTGCTCTCCCGTCCCTTCTTACCCCATCTAATAAGGCTGTCATTTGTCGCGCCTTCTTCTCCATCTCCTCCGTCCTCTTCGTCCATTTTTTTGCTTCTTCTTCCTCCTCTCAAACATTTTTCCTCCCCGTTTTGTCCCCGCAAAACATCCAAATGTGTAGAATCTAGAGTCATTTCTCTACCCTTTCTCTGTTTTCAATACTATTTCTCTCCGGTAGGGGACGGAGGGGACGCCTCTTGCACAACACATTGAAGCTGCGTCTTTCTTTCATCTGGACGAGAGATCTGCGGCTGGATGGAGACGCAGACAGAGAGAGGGAAAAGGAGCAGTCATTCGCCTCTCCCTTGTCATCTGAAGGGGGTTTCCCTGGCAACATCTCCTTTCCGTTTTGATTTTTTATTTCTATTTCGTCTTTCGCGTCGAACTTGACGCTTTTTGTTTTGGGGTGCCCTCTATTGCCCGCCCCTTTTTCTTCTCATGCCTCGGCCGTGTTGAATGATTAACAATGTTTCCTTCCATTCTTCTCTATTCGTTTTTTCTCCAGTAATAGGGTTTTCTTGTTTTAACACTAACGGATTTGTGCTGATTTTTCAAAAACTGCGAAAGAAACAGGTGCAATTTTTGCACCTGTCGTGCTGGTTTGAGCCTCTAAATCTTGCATCTGGCTTCTCAGAGCTGATTTTTTGAACTGATTATTTTTGAGGCAACAGTTTATTCTTCACAATTTTGAAAATTCGGATTCCCGCCAAATTTTTCCAAAATTTGAATTCCCGCGAAAATTTTTGAAAACTCAGATCACCGCGAAATATTTGAAAATTGAATTCCCGTCAAAAATTCGAAAATTTGAATTACAGCCAAAATAACTAACCGTTTTGACGTTCCTGGGAGGTTCTAGCAGTTTTTGGAAAGAGACTGAATGTTCTGGAAAATACACCTTCACAAGCGGAAAATGGAACAAAAAACTGAGCACTCTGAACCCGTTTTTTATATGTTGTAGTGTTATCCGGTTACTGTAGCTACCGTATCCCTACAGTAATCCAAGCTCCAAACTTCACAAAATTGAAGAGCTCGGTGGCCCATGACCGCATGCCAAATATGGTACCAAACGGTTCAGGGGCACAAAAGTTATTAGGTGATAAGTGCTGGGCAGACACACAGAGCTATTCCTTTACTATATAGATTCTCTCACTCTCTCTCTCTCTCTCTCTCTCTTTCTTTTTTCCAATTCGAAACTCTCGTCATATTGTCTAGGCTACATGTTCTCTGACATTTTTCGGCCATGTTGTTTTGCACTTTTCCTCCACGAGACTCAACCCAAATCTACGTGTTTCTCTCTATTTCTCCTCGTCTATATCAATACACCTTTCCCACGATATCTGTTCACTCAATACTAATCTTTCAGTTCTCCTCCAACTTGGCCAGTTTTTTTCTTCATTTGGTTGCTTTTTCCATCGTCACTACCTTCGACAGATAAAGCATCAACAAACAGACCAGTTCTCCACGAGGCTAAGCATCGCTTGTAGTTTGTAGGTGCTAAGCCTCTCTACCAATTAGAGGACCAAGAGAGATGCCGTGCTCCCTGCCCACGGATTCGGAGGTCTCCGACTACTCAGATGATGAGCCCGATGACACGAACAACCGACGTCCATACGATTCCGACGACGAATTTTACGGCGCCGATGAGATGGATCGGAGAGCCACGGCGGACTTGATCAGACGTTACATCAACCGACCAATAACTCCCCCAAGATCGGTCGTTAGACGCCAAGTTGGTGGAGATGTAAGAAAAAAGAAAAAAAAAGATTTGACCACCGGGGGGATCGAACTCGCACCGAAAAATTGTAAAACAACAGCGTTAACCGCTACACCGCGCAGGCAATGCCACTAAGATAGGGGAGAGGGCGTAGATATTACGACAACGGTCGCAAGTCCGCTATTTGAAGCAAAAACCTATAATTTTCAGAGAAACCCGGCTGGATTGGCGTCAAGAATCATCTCAATGGTGCATGATGTGAATCCAGAAGTGCCATTAATGAATGCGGATGGTCATTTGGATCCGGATGTAGGTTTTTTGAATGAAGCTGAGAATTGGAGTTCAAAAAGTTTAGGCAAGGCTCGACAGGTTATTAAGAGATGACAATGACCAAGAAGAGTCGGGTCAAGTTGCAGTACGAGGGAACAGCGGGACGCAGACAACTAATCGGGAGGTGGGTTTTGGTAGCTGCTAGTTATCCAGGGGTTGTAGAGGCTAAGGAGGAAGCTGTGGTATCAAAAATGAAGCGGCTCAGCTGCCTTCCCAGATGTTTTGTAGAGGCTAAGCGCGCCTTCAAGATTACAAAAACTCAACAGAAAACACTTTTTTGTTCGGTTTTGAAAAAACCGGAAAAAAAACTATGAAGAAAACGATTTACCGCCCACAATGATGACTCAAAAAATCCCGCTCGTGTAGTCTGCGTGAAATTTTTTTTAAATCAAAATTTTTGTTTGACTGCCGTTTTATCCGTTTTTTTCCTAAAAAAATGCGGTGAAACTATTCCAAAAGATTAAAAAAAATCAGATCTTTCATCCCAAAAAAATCCAAAAAATCGATTTTTCTTAACTTTTTTTGGCACCAACCGAAAAAAAACTTCGAAATATTTCCGCAGTCACACGGTAAATTTTTTGTACGTACAATTTTTTTTCTCGGTTTCTACGCTCCATCTCACACGGACTTTTACAAATTTCATATTGCGTCTTTAAAATGTGACAGTAAGCCGCGCTTAAGCCGAAGGAGCGCGCACCATGTTTCCAGAGCACTTTTCAGTAATAACTTTTGATGAAATTCTGTCAATATTGTATTCAACATGATGCGAAGAAAAAGTTCTATTCAATTTGATTCAAAAAAAGCTTAGGCCCTGATTTTTAAATTTTCAACAAAATGAGAAAAATGCCTACGTATCGCTGAGTCGCCACGCAGTTAGCATACGACCCTACAGTAAGACAGAGCCCGCGAATGAAACCTACTGAAAACACGTACTAAAAATTCACTGTGCAATTTCGGCAGCATCTGCAGATCTACCTCTAAAAATTTTTCTGGAGTTTTTGTAGCTCTCAATCTCAAATTACACAAAAACCCACAAAATCGCTTCAATTTTGGTCCAAAAACCATGAAAAACGCGTGAAAACTGTCAAAGTTACTGCCAAAAACCTCAAATTTTCTGTAACTTTACTAGTTTTGGACTGTTTTCCATGGTTTTTGAGCTAAAATTTTCATAGATCCTATACAAATGAATTTTTCCAGAGAGATGAGTACTTCGACCGGTACCTGGAAGATATGGAGCGTCGGATAGCATCCGCAAGAAATCCTCTTACCATCGAAACTCATTTTCCAGCACCAGAGCATGTAAGCTTTTCTAGCTGCTTAGCCTCTACAAAAAACTAATTTCCAGAGACCATCAGGCCGCCCATTTATGGTTGTGAGTAGAGCAGTGAGACCACCACCATTCGAATCTTATGACATGAATTTGGGAACTTTCTGGAGGGCACCGGAAGCGCATCGGAGACTAGGAGAGGAGAATGGGGTACAGCTTTCTGGTCGAGCAAGTTTTGGGGAGGCTAAGAAAATATTGTAGTTTGTAGTTAGCTTTCGAAACATGAGTTTCATGACTTTCAACCTTTAGAGGACGTTAGCCATAGAAATTCACAAGAGCGGCTTAGAAAATAATGTAGTTTGTAGTCTCTTAGCTTCATTTGCCTGTTTTTCAGAGACCCAATGCAGCCGACCCAGCTGAACCATATGTCAGTCCATATGCCGGTTTGCTTGGAGGCCTGAGAATGCCGTTTCTCCGAGACCATCGCCAACAACCATCGGTTGCTCCGACACTGAGCTCAGCTGGAGAGACTCAGGTAGGCTAGAGCTCAAAATTCTGAAAATTTTGGTCTGAAAATCATCGAAAACACTTGACAACTAGGGAAGTTACAGCGGTTTGAAGCGTTGTAGAGGCTAAGCTTTGAACTGTAGTTTGTAGTCGTCTAGGGCTCAAAATTCTGAGCACTTTGGTTTAAAAATCATCGAGAACACTTGACAGCTAGGGAAGTTACAGCAATTTCAAAAGTTGTAGAGGCTAAGCTTCGAATTGTAGTTTGTAGCCTGTTAGCCTCTACAAAATCTTGAAACTTGACTTTTCCAGACCGATCAACCAGGTTCAAATGAGCCACCAGCTAACCCAGCACCAAGTGGTCGCCCATTGCCGGCTGCCATAGCTGATGACCCCTATCAGATGCGGTTCATGGTGCTTCAGGAACCGACGGATGGGGAGGATAGAGTGAGCTTGTTTTGTAGTTTGTAGTTGCTAAGCAGCTACACAGCTGCTGCTAAGCCGCAATCAAAGTTTTCAACCAGTAAGGCATATCTAGAGCAAACGTGCTCTATCGGAAACTGTTTGGCCCCATTTCCTATAGTTCTTGTGCAATTTTCATGGTTCTAGCTAATTTCTCTTGGTTTTCAAGACAAAATGTACACAAAAAAGTCTTCCAGACGGTTCCACATGTCGGTGTCAGCCAAGGCCAAGCCGGTCAGTCAAATAGACCACCAGATCCTCTCCCACCAAACGACCATCAACATTCATCAAGATTCCGTTATATCATGGGACGGCAATATTCACGACCAACCAGTAATGGACTCGTTATTGACACATTGCCTAATGGGGATAGGGTTCGAAGAAACGGGAGTGAATAGGTGCCCACAGCTGTGATTTTACTCAAAGAGCTCTTGATTTTGGCCCTGTAAAATCTAAAATTCTGTTATTTTCTCTATAAGCTAGTGGTAATTTTCTTTAAGCTCTCTAGTATTGTAACAAGTAAGACGTTTATTTATTTATTTATCTGGAACTTCTTTGATTGCTTATCAATATCAATGGTCCCCAATAGTTTTTTTTGCCTAAGTTTTGAAATTTGTGCAAATGCATCTTTATAGCAGCATTTGCACATCTAACTTTAGAGGTCATGTGACCAAATAATGTGTTTCCAAAACTTTTTTAGCGAATATTGCTTTAAACCCCTCATTTTTCTTGTTCTCCTCCAATATTAATTTATTTTTATGCTCCATTGAGCTTTATCACTATTTGATTACCTATTAGGAAATACAACAGATCACTCCGCGCCCCATTGCGTCCCTCCTTTTTCCAAGAGCTATTTTTCATTCTCTAAACGTCAGATAAAGCAAAATAGCATATACATAACGAGGAGGGCGGCAATTGGGCGCAAAGTGGAATGTTGCATTTCCCTAGTATTTATTTTTACCTATCACCTAATCAATCCCCCCCCCCCCATTTTCCCTTTATACTGCCTGTCTTTACCTGTTCGTCTCCTTTTCCTGTGATTTTTTAATCTCATAATTTATTTTTCCCTATCTATTTATTTTGTGATCACCAACTCTTTTCCAATTGAATGCTCCCAACAAATCAGATTTCATTCCGATGATTACATCAAATCCTCCTTTATCCTACTTTTCTGGTCCCTTCCATTCCATTTCCCCCCTGAACTTCAACTTTTCCCTGCTGTAATTCTGATATCATGTTCGTGATAATGACAGCTTTCCTTTCAATATTTTTCCAGTGAATCCATCCATATAGTGATTATTGATTCGTGATATAGAAAATCCCATTCCCCCCCCCCCTTCTCCCGTTTTTACCGGCCCAAAGACAGTCTGTAAGCTTGACAATATCTATTTTTCTCTGTGTTTTTTCAAATCAATAAAATAATGAATAAATACAACGTTTCAATTTTCCAGCTACCGTAAATACTCGAATTTCGGCGCCCCTCCAGTTGAAGTTCCCCTCCAATAGTGGTGCACTCCGCCGTGGCTCAAGCAGGCGTGTTTGCATAGCATGACAGTTTCTTTCTACTATTTTTCTTCTTGATTCGTCATCAAAAATTTATCAAAAGTCAACACACCCTACTACCCATGGCGTTGTGACTGATAAGAAAATCATTATTCAGTTTGTTCCTGCTCAAACTCACAGAAAACAAGAAATGCCGCCTTCTCTAATCGATATGCCAGACATTGTGATGAACAGAATACTGAAGGAATTGGATTTTCGAGCGATGTGAGTTAACTAAGGTTGGGAAAAATTTTGGTTCACAAACCACAAAAAAATGAATCAAGAAACTGTATGAATACCCCCCGTTAAAAAAGGTACAAAACGATCCTGAGCCTTTACAAAATTGAGAATCGGTCAGTTTTAGAGTTTTCGGGCGGTTCTGGAACGAAAATATTCAGAATTTCGAACTTTTTTGCTTTCTAAAAACACAAAATGAATTCATTCGGGATTTTTTTTCAATTCGAAATTGTGAGCCTGCTGGTAAGATTCAGAAAAATTTACCACAGGGCTCACGCCTGGCGCGTCGAAATTGCTTGGACAATTATGGTTTGGACAGCTTTAAAAAAACCGCAAAAATCTGATCATTTGGTCCAAAAAACATCGAAAAGCTTCGAAACTAGCCAAAATTTTTCCTTAGCCTGTACAAATGTGCACTTTCAACATGGTGCATCGACCGGCGCTCACTTTTTCTCCTATTTCGATGGTTTTTGAACCCAAATTTCCAAAATTCTGGGCAATTTTAAAATTTGTAGAGGCTAAGCAATCACAAACTACAAATTTTCCAGAATGAGCCTGCGCAAAGTGAACCACGCCATCCGATCCTTCGTCGACAATAACAAGCCAGATGGGAAATTCATTTATCTCGATATTGCTCTTCAAACTAATAAGGCCATCCTAAGGTACTCCGATCTTCCTGCTGACAATAGTTATTATATTTGCACTGGAAACAAGAATGGATTTCGTGCAGAATTTCTTGGAAAAAGGATTCAAATGCCTGGAACATTCTACGAAAACATGCTAGAATCCCTGGAATTCATCCTGAAATTCCAAAAATCTTGCCTGGAAAGTTTTGGAATCCAAGGGAAAGCCATCTGTCAGGGGACAATTTACGATGAGTTTCTGGATGGTATATCCAAGATTTTAGACCGAATAATACTCAAAACTAAGCACTTCTTCATTCAATCCACTGATCCTTTTCCAATTTTGAAGAATTTGGATCCAAAATTTCTGAAATCCATTCATATCCTGGATCCATTTGGAATGAGAGCAGGGACCAGTTCAATTGATCTAGGCGAGATTCTCCAATTAGAGGTGTGGAAGAATTTGGAGCAAGTAAGAATCCAAAATTGTACAGTTGAAAATGGAGAGATTCGAGATTTTCTAAAGTTCAAGGAGGTTTTGGTCATGTTCCACACGATCACAGAGTTTCAGTTGAAAGAGATTTTTGAGGTAAGTTGTGTGTTCATGTGCAGGGCTGTGCAAAAAAAAATCGGAAAAAAAAATATTTTTCGAAAGTTTCGGACCGAAAAAATTCCGGACTGTACCGGACCGGACCAGATCGGACCGGACCGGATCGGACCGGATTAGACTGGACTGTACCGGACGGGATCGGACCAGACTGGACTGGATCGGACCGGACTAGACTGAACCGGACCAGAGTATACCGGACCGGACCGGACCAGACCAGACCAGACCAGACCAGACCGGACCTGCCTAGGCCGGATCAAACCAGGCAGGCCAGATCGGGCCGGACCTGGCCAGACCAAATCGGATCGGACCAGACTAGACCAGATCGGACCGGACCGGACCGGACCGGACCGGACCGGACCGGATCGGACCAGACCGGACCGGACCAGACCGGACCGGACCAGGCCAGATCGAGCTTTCTAAAATTTCAGAAAAAAAAACAGAACATTAAGTTTCCAGGCCTTCCTGAACCCCTCCTCGACACTACGAGAATTCCGTCTGGAATACCTTTTCCTGGATGACGATGTTGAATGTTTTGGAGAGCCATTCACTCAAGAGTATCATGAAGGCCATAGATGGTATTTTGAGATTCCCGAGTCGACGGAGATATTGGAGATATTGTCCAAGTCTGAAGCACATGAATACTTCCTGTTCGAGAGGATCGATAGGAGATCTGTTCCAGAGAGAGCACCGATTAGGAAATCTTAATTTTCGTTTTTTTTTGTTGTTTATGAAAATGTTTATTGAAAAATAATTTTTTTTTAATAATTCCTGCTTCTGAAAACCATATTGGAAATTTGTAGAGGCTTAGGAAGCTTAGCCTCTACAAAACTTCAAGTGTATGTGATTTTGTTAGTTTTAGAGCGTTTCTGATGGTTTTTGAAGCGAAAATTTCCTGAATTTTTTGTAATTTCAACTTGTTTTCGAGTTGTCGAGGCTAAGGGACTACAAACTAGAAAAGTTTCTTAGCCTCTACAAGACTTGAAATCGCTGAAACTTTGTTAGTTTTTGGCCTTTTTGGATAGTCTTTGGATCGAACTGTGCATAATTTTCACATATGAAATCCATGTTATGGAGAGGCTAAGCAGCTGCAAACTAAAAAAAATTTTAGTTACCACAAAACTGAAAATGCTTGTAACTTTCTTAGTTTTTGACATTTTTCGATGGTTTATGGACCAACATTTTTGGAATTCGAGGAGTTTTTGATGATTTCAAGACAAAAAAGAATCAAAAACCACTTCAAACAAAAAAAAATGGTTCAGAGAACCGTCCTAAAACTCCGGGGTGGAAACTCAAGGAACCCATCAGGTTTTCACTAGAATTGAACATGAAATCGACGGGTATCGCTTCTAGTTTCAGTGAAAAATGATGTAGCTTATGGAAATCTGCCCATGATTCTGAAAATTTTAGTTCAAAAACAATCAAACATGCTCTAAAGCTGACAATGTTACAGCGTTTTGAAGTTTTGTAGAGGCTAAGGATGACTTGTAGTTTGTAGTGATGCTTAGCCTCTACAAAATTATGGACACAGAACCTACAAACTCTCTAGGCCGCTACAGAAAAGGCTGTCCAGGAACCATTGAAAAAGCTTCAAAACTGGTCAAGCTATAGCGAATCTAAGTTTTGTAGAGGCTAAGGAAATATTGTAGTTTGTAGTTTTCTTAGCCTCTACAAAACTGAAAATCCTTGTAACTTTTTCAGTTTTCTGCCTTTTTTGATGGTTTTTGGATAAAAATATTCAAAACTTTTCGAATAATTTTGTAGCGGCTAAGCAACTACAAACTACAAATTTATATTTCTTGTTTTTCCAAACCAAATACATATATTTTTCCCCACCAATATCATCCACAAAAAATATTATTATCACCCGTTTACATTCCAAACCATCATTCCAATAAAATTAGCATAATCTATGTTTTCTCTAACTCTCAAAAATTTCCATACTATTTTTTTCTATCTATCATCATTTCTGATCGTGTAAGAGTGTCTCTGTGTGTGTGTTGTAAAGCAAAGCAACAAGAGATAGGAACAGGGGGCGGAGCCTATCGGGGGGCCCAGAGGGGAGCCGAGAAGAGAGCGCAGAGAAGAAGAGGAGACGGGCGGTGCCCCTGTTCAACATACGATTTGTCTATCCTCTTTCCCTCCAAACGATTCTTCTACGAACGAATTTTGGGTCGGTTTCAATTCCAAAGTGAATTTTTTCCCCAACCCCAAAAGTTTCCTTCTACATTTCCACTCTCTCTCTTTCTATTTCACTTAAAACATTGCACACGAATCCCTACCTATCCCTATAACACTAAATGCTTCATAACTACGATGTGGCCAATGATTTTGGCCAGAAAATGCAGATGGGTGGTATGCAGCAGCAACAAATGCAACAGACACCCAGGAACACGCTTCTTAGTGTTGGTGAGTCTAGAAATCGTGAGAGGAAAATGGTGAAAAACAGAGAAATTCGCTCCAAAAGCCATCAAAAACGGTCCAAAACTAACAAAGTTACATGGGTTTCAAGTTTTGTAGAGGCTAAGGAGTTTTTGTGGTTTGTAGCTTCTTAGCCTCCTTTTTCCAGATTCTGATCGTTTTCGTCACCAAATAATTAAAAATCGGTCCAAAACCTCATCGAAAACAGCTGAAAACCGGCCAAGTTACCGGGATTTCAAGTTTTGTAGAGGCTAAGCCTCTACAAGCTTGTTTCACAAAATTTTATGGGTAAACGGATTAGAAAATAGGCTAAGATTGACCCAAAACTGCTTGAAAATCGGCAAAAAACTCATGGGATTGAATAGTATCCATAACCATTGATCCTTTTGAAAATTGATAACAAATGACCCCCATTTGATAAGGAATTGTCCCAATTGACTGAAATATATTTGAAAGAAAATGCTTTTTTTTGTGATTTTCCACAAACGGAAAATGACACACTGTACTACATTCAAATGGTAGATACTCAACTGCTATGGGGGTGATCAACTGCTATGTTGTAACTTCTAGTGTCTCTACTGCTATATTCGGCTATTTTGCTATGGATCAACTGCTATTTTCGCCACTTTTTATGTAAACATTTTTATGGCTATTGTCTCAACTTCTATGAAAATGTTGAAAATAGCAGAAGAGCCAAATATAGCAGTTGAGACAGTGGCAGTTACAAAATAGCAGTTGGGATATTGCATTAGAAATACATAGCAGTTGAGTATCCTGTCCATTCAAATGCCAAAAAAATTGAAGTCAAGTGCCACTTTTTTAATGCTTGAAGATCAAATTATTCTGTTGGAATTGCTTGTAACTCTTTTGCTGGCTTTCAGTTTTCAATTTTTTTTTTCGAATTGTCTTAAACTCCTTTAAATTCCACGACTTTTGGTACAAAAACTATCAAAAACAACCGCAAACTAACAAAATAACATCGTTCTCAAGTTTCGTAGAGGCTAATAGTTGTTCTAAGGTTCTAAGAGTTCTTAGCCTCTACAAATATTTTAACCGGATGATTTTCCAATTTTCTTTGAAATTCAGCAGAAAAATCATGAAAAAATGGGTCCAAAAGCTATAAAACAAGCACTAAAACTAACAAAGTTACATCGTTTTGGTGTTTTGTAGAGGCTAAAGGCTTCCTGTAGTTTGTAGTATCCTAAAACTCTACAAACTTCAAAATTTAATTTTTTAAGTTTCTCGTTGATTCAAAACGTTTGCTGACTTATACAAACTCACAATAGTTGGAAGTTTTGTTGAGGCTGAAAAGAAAAATGTTTTTGTTGAGCGACAAAAAAAAAGCGGCTAAACACCTTTTCCATAAGACCCCCTAGTTTTATATACCACATTACACCACCACCATCAAAAAACCAAACCGATAAAATGTTCATTCCCTTCCCCAGCTGGTTGACCACTTCTCTTTCTTTCTTCCTGAAGATTTCTCAATCTTCTTTACACATTTTTTGAGTCAGTGGTGATGATGATGATGAAGAAAGAAGATGCTCATATGTCTGTGTCTCTTCTCTCTCTCTCTCTCTCTAGTTCAAGAGGGAGAAAGTTTTAAAGAAAGCTCATATATCATCTCTCTCTCATCAACTCGTCAAAACGACACTAGTAAATTTGAGAACAGAGAGAGGGGAAGTAAGGAGAGGGGTCAGGTGATTAGTGAGGTAATTGGAAGGGAGAATAAAAAGCAAAAGTCAAAAATCGGCAGGTACCGGTTGAATTTTTAACTGAAAACATGAGGTTCGAGCTGGATTCAAAAAACAGTTTTTTCAAAATTCCGAAAAGATTTTGGGAGCGTAGAGTGGTAGTCTCACTGAAAATACCAACAATCCTGAAAATTTTGGTCTAAAACCCATAAAAAAGCTCCAAAACTAGCAAAGTTACAGGCAATTGGAGTTTTGTAGGGGCTAAGCTAGGTGCAAAATAACTATGAAACAACCGATTTTTCTAAGATTTTTCTGATTTTGTTACATGAAAAGATGTATTTGAACTTGTTGATTCCGAAAAAGTTGGTTTCGGTAGGCCTTCATCACTTAGTTTTTGAGATATTGATTGTTGGAAGCATCGATTTTCTGTTGATTTTTGTATTTTTTGTTACAAATATTGTATTATCTCAAAAACTAAGTAATGAAGCCCTGTCAAAATCAAATTTGTAGGATTCAGAGTGTTCAAATAAATTCTTCATTGAAAAAATCAGAAAAATCAAAGAAAATTCGGTTGTTTCATAGTTGTTCCGCACCCGCGTCGATTTAGCCGTGCTCTACGATACAAGTGTTCAGGCTCTCACTTTTAGAATATTCAAAATCTGTTTATTTTTGTCCGAAAACCATCAAACATGCTCCAAAACTTGCAAAATTACAGCCAATTAAAGTTTTGTAAATGCGATTTTTAGCGTTTTTGTGGTTTTTGCTCATTTCATCAGTAACCAAAACTACAGTAATCCATCCACCAACTAAAAGTTCAATTTCCCTTTTGATCCCATGAGTAAACACACTTCATCATCATTAAATTGATAGATATATATCAAAATCTCTTCTCTTTTTCCAAGAAAACATTGTGTCTTCCTTAGCCTCTACCAATGTTATTCCTCTTGTTAAGTGTCCCTTTCGGCATCAGAGCTTTGTTTACATATCGGCTCTTGCTTCTGTGTTTAAAGGAAGGAGGACATGATTGGGAGTTAAACACTGTGTTTGTTGATCGAATTGAGCAAAATTTGGAAAGTTTTTGATAGGAAATTAATGGGAAATTGAACTTGAATGGTGTAAAAAAATGGGAGGGTTTGGTTAGAGCGATGACATAGGGATCTAAAGACAAATTTCAAGGTACCAAAATAGTAAATTCCAAGAACTGGATGGAAACATTCGCAGATTTTGGTCCGAAAGCCATCAAAGAAACTGACTGTGAATTTTTGTAGAGGCTAGGGGTGTTAAGCCTCTGCAAAACTTCGAACCACCATAACTTTGTTAGCTGTTGACCGTTTTTGAAGAGTTTCGGACCAAAATGTCTGACATCTTGTGAACTATCTGGAACTCGAGATTCCAGACTCTTATTGTGCATGAAAATCTGCAATTTTTGGACCGAAAAA
This sequence comes from Caenorhabditis brenneri, assembly GCA_000143925.2. NCBI lineage: Eukaryota > Metazoa > Nematoda > Chromadorea > Rhabditida > Rhabditidae > Caenorhabditis > Caenorhabditis brenneri. Next base: position 47,620 of record GL380098.1, read on the forward strand.
CCTTCAAAAAGGTCTGAAAACTGGTTACTAAGGATTCTGAGCCTTTACAAAACTTCAAACCACCATAACTTTGGCGGTTGTTGGCCATTTCTAGTCGTTTTTCGACCAGAATGATCATTTTTTTGGGATCATACCGATACAGTTTGATAAACCCGAAATGGATGTAAATCAGTTCAAACTGGTTTTAGAGAGGCATATCTCCAAACAACATAACTCCTAAGCCTCTGCAAAAACCTGTTACAAAAACCGTTGAGAATCTGTCCTTTTTGGTCCCAGAATCATGAAAAACGGGCAAAAATTAACAAAATTTCAAAGTTTTTCAGTTTTGTAGAGGCTAAGATTGTTTAGCCTCTACAAATTCTTGAATCGCTGTAACTTTCTTAGCTTTCGACCGTTTTTGATGGATTTTTAGACAAAAAAAAAATGTTTTTCAGGATTTATAGGATTTCCAAATCTTCATTCTCAAATTGAAAAATAAAATTCCAGACCAACAACTGCAACTAATGAACACCATCAACAATATGGTGCGCGCGAGTCAGTTCACCTCTCAACTCGCCAACACGATCTTCACACTCTGTGCTCAACTTAAAACTTCGGGTTCAATGCTGGAACAGTCGCATAAAAGTGAGCGAATTTTGACGAATTTTTGGATGGAAAAACTGTTGAAAACGGTCAAAATGTGGCAGCTTCAAAGTTTTGTAAAGGCTGAGAATCTTTAACCTCAACAAACCTGAAAAATGCTGTAACTGTTATGGTTTTAGCAACAAAAAGCAAGAAAATCTAGGCTAAGTGACTACAAACTACGAATTGTTTCTTAGCCTCTACAAATCTTGAAACAACTATAAATACGTTAGTTTCTAACGGATTTTTATGGTTCATGAACCAAAAAAACTGGATTTTTTTTTTAGATGAATTGAACAAAGTGTTCACCTCACTCCGTCAAGCATGCTGTCGTGATAACGGACAACTAGGTACCCCGTGCCGTCTCAAAATAATGGAATTGGTCGAACTTCGGGCAATGAATTGGAGGACCAATCTGGCACATAGCCAGTATTATGTGAATAGGCCGGAAGGACGTGAGTTTTTGTGTTTTTTTTGGTTTTAGTTGGTCATCATCAAAAGAGTATAGTCAAGACTAGGCTCCGAGCAAAACGGCCTGTGTTCCAAAAACTACAGTAGCCCAATTTTCGCGACGAGACCCACAAGGGAACCACTTTTAGTGTTACACGCGGATTTCGACGAGAATTTAGGAATAAGTAGTACATGAATGGACTATTTCAAAAATAAAATTGTAGGTGCCCGTTTTTCGATTCACCCGAGTTACACCACCTTTTGTTAAAAACCTGATGTTTCTGGTCTCTAATCTTTTGGGCTACATAACTCCGTTCTTTTTCAAGATTTTTACTCAGCTTTTGGCTTATTTTAGAGGTAATTAACAGGTAGCGAAAGCAATGTTTGTAATGAATGAATTCTATAAGTGCCTATTTTTGCAAAATGGTATCCGGGAGAGTATCACTATTCGATTGCTAGTCCCAAGTAGTGCCGATATACATCATAAAATATATAGGCTAGGCCCGAGTTACGAGACGAGTTACGAGACTTTTTTTCAAAAATTTTCCCAATTCCATGTATAGGGATACGTTGAATAGGTGAAAAACTAACATTTTCAATCCAGAATTATTTCGTTAGATTACATCAAAATGGATTGTATTCTAAACAAAACTGATCATTTCAGCATTTCTAACTCATTTGAAGAGCTGAATTCTGATAAACCGCTCGCAGTGCAAAAAGTCAACGTAT
>GL380098.1:54136-66129 GCA_000143925.2 Caenorhabditis brenneri
CCTGTGTCTGAAACGTGAGGTCGGATTTTGTTTTTCTCTCAACGAGTAATTTCTCCTTTACTCGGTCTTATGTTTTCAACCCTGCAAACACAAATTCTCCTGTTCTGAGCATAATTCGGCAGTCAGTGCCATATGTGTTTTCGGAAAATTTGCATTCACATCTTTTTTCGACATCTTTTTACTCTTTATGTACCGATTCTGAGACTTCAGATCGCACCCCTAGTAGGTTATTCACCAAAAATATATTCCCTTCTCAAAATATCTTTCGGGATATGGCTTAAAGCTTTTATTGCCGCTTTCAAGTAGTCTGTTCTTTTTTAATCAAGTTTTTTCTCTTTTTTACGGGGAATCTCGGTTTTTCACTCTTACAGTTTTCTCACCCGGCCCGTTGCAAGTATGCAAAAACTGTCAGATAACTATAAAAATTAGACTAATACGCTACAAACTACAAAATCGCTTAGCCTCTACAAATCTTGGAACCACTGAAATTTTGGTGTTTTTGAATCTTCCGTCATGGGTTTTGGACCAAAGTTAGGATTTTTGATCTTATAAATATTTCGGAAAAACCGTTAAAATTCTAGCAAATAGAGGCTAAGAAGCTACAAACTACAAAAAATTCCTGAGCATCTACAAAGCTCAAAACTACTGTAACTTTGCTAGTTTTCAACCGTTTTTTATGGTTTTTGGTCAAAAAATCTCCACTTTTCGCCATTTTTCTCAAATTCCACATCCAAATTCTTCCAGACGGACATGTCGATCCCGCCTCCAATGCCCCATTCCGAAGTCTCCTCCACCACCAACCCAATCCCTCAACCATCCCAAGAAGATGACGATGAAGATGAGGACGAGGACATCAAACTGGAACAAACTTCCGATGGAAAACTAACGTTCCATTGTGATGATCCGGAGCTCCTCGCCGCTGCTCAAGAAGCCCTCTCCGCCTATTTGAGGGTCCGTGCTCGTCCGAGTGCCGAGGAACGGGAGAAAAAGAAGGAACGACGGAAATCGATGCCCCTTCAACAGACCGCCCATCAACAGGAGCCTGTGATGTTGAAGCCGTCGAAGACGTTTCATGGAAGTACACCTAATTTGGCGGATGGTCTCGCCGCGACGACTACGGTAGTGATGGCGAGTACGGTACCGGTTGGAGGAGGACACGTTGGTCAGATACACCATCAACAGGGCGGAGACGTAAGTGAGGAATATTTAGAGTGCGGTGTTCTTTTTTTTGAGTGGGGAGTGTGGAAATTTGAATGACCGCCAATACAGATTTTTGCATACCTCTTAGCCTCTACAAAACCTCAAATTTTCTGTGCTTATTCAGTTTTTGAGGCGGTTTCTAGCACTTTAGTTCGAAAAACATTGAAATTACACCGGTTTCATGTTTTGCAGAAACTAAGACCGCCACGCCTCTACAAAACTTCAAACCCTGTATTTTTGCCTGTTTTCGACCATTTTCGATGATTTTTGGACCAAAATGTCTGAAATTTTGTGAGCTATCTGAAATTCTGGGTTATGAACTTAAATCTGCAAATTTTCGCGTTTTCCGGTCCAAAAACAGTCGACAAGGGTTGGAAAATATAGACTAAGGTTTATTTGCTTTCACAAAACCAAAACTTGTTGCAACTTTGTTCGTTTCTGATCGTTTTTGAAGGTTTTCGAACCAAAATGACTGGGATCTTACAACGAATAACTCAGAATTTTTTGACATTTCAACAAAAAAGCAGGTCTAAGGTTGTATGTCAGACAGTGCTGCAGGGCATCCCTACCTGAAATCAACTGTTTGCAGTAGAGAATTTATTCGGCAAATCCTCAACTGCTATGAAGTGATAAAGTGCTATACGCCAATTTTCACAAGTTTGTCACATATACTATTGTCTCATGTGCTATTGCTCTTTGCTATGGATCAAGTTCTATAGCACGAGAGATATAGCACAACAGCCAAATTTGGGCAAATTGACGTATAGCACTTGAGTATTTGCCAATTTTATCTGACATCCCCTGTGGTATCACTGCAGCCTAACCTAAAATACGCGAAATTCCGATAATTTTGGTCCAAGAACCATCAAAAACGGTTGAAAACTAACAAAGTTACAGCGATTTTAAGTTTTGTAAAGGCTAAGGAAGTATTGTAGTTTGTAGTTGCTTAGCCTCTATGAATCTTAGAAATTCCGTTATTTTCCAACAGATTTTCACTGGTTTCGATTAGTTTCCAGCCAGAAGCTATCCGCCGATGAAGTTTTGTAGAGGCTAAGCTAACTACAAACTACAAAACTTCCTTAGCCTCTACAAATCTCAAAACCTCTGTAGCTTCGCTAGTTTTCACTGGATTTCCATGATTTTTGGACCAATTTACGCAGAATTTTTCAAAAGTCACAATCCTTCTAAACAAAATATTCCAGCCAATCCGCTACAATCGTGAGCACCTGATGACGGCTCGTGACACTCTCCAAACTCAAATTCCACAAGAAATGCTCAAAGAAATCACTCGTGTTGCTCCGGACATTTTGATCGCTTAATTCTCTTTTGGCTAGTATTTATTTCTGTCTCTCTAAGAATTCAGTTTAGTCCTCTTGAAATAATCCTACCCCGGGCGTGTGTGATAACTATTCCAGAAAACTCCTCCAACCAAAACCTATGAGCTGCTACTTTTTCACTGTTTTTTTCTTTTTTTTTTTGAGAATTGAATGAAATGAACAAGAAAAATGATGTGATCACAGTGAGAAAACAGGGGGCAGAAATTGGGAAAAAATGAAAAATTAAAATGCGCTCTATTGAGACTTTTCGAGGATCGATGCTCAACGCTGAATTAATTGATGAAAGTTGAAAAAAACAGAGAAAACCAATGAATTTTTCTATTTTCAACCCAAAAACTTGCTTATTTAGGCAAAAAATTCGAATTTTTGCGCCATGTTCAATGGAGCGCACTTTCAGCGCCTAAAAAAATCTCAACGGAGCGCAATGAAAACATTTAAAAAAAAACAAGAAAGTAAACTAGTATATTAATAAAAAATGGCAATAAATTTTGGGGAAGAAAAAAAAAAAAAGGAAAATGCGCTCTATTGAGAATTTTCGAAGTTCGATGCTCAACACTGAATTAATTGATAAAACTGCTGAAAAAAAGCGAAAATCAATGAAATTCTCCATTTTTTAACCCAAAAAATGGAATATTTAGATGAAAACTGTCTGAATTGAGCGAATTTTTTTAAAACTTTGCGTCATGTTCAATGGAGCGCACTCTCAGCATTTTCGAAATTTCGTGCGCCGAAAAAAAATCTCAACAGGACGCAATAAAAACATTTAAGAAAAACAATGAAAGAAACAGCGATATTAACAAAAAATGGCAATAAATTTTGGGAAGAAAAACGAGAAAATGCGCTCTATTCGACTAAATCACAAAAAAATTATTAACAAGAAAAAACAAAAAAAAAAGAATCAAATCTCCAATTCCCATAATTTGATGGTTCCATCATCGGAAGCCGATGCCAATAGATTCGAAAACTTGGGATTCGGATTCCACGTCACATGATTCACATCCAGTTCGTGGCGGCCGACGACTCCAAGAGGCTCGATGACCGGGGTGTCTGATGACGTGGAGATTTTGAAGAGTCTGGAAAAAGAGAGTGTGGAATAGGAGGACAGACAGACAGATAGATAGGAGGATAAACAGACAGACAGACATACAGATAGACAGACAGATAGACAGACAGACAAATAGACAGACAGACAGACATACAGACAGACACACAGATGGACAGACAGACAGACAGATAGACAGACAGATAGATAGACAGACAGGCAGACAGACATACAGACAGACACACAGATGGACAGACAGACTGACAGATAGACTCGTTCCTACTTTTCAGCTGAAAGTGGGACAGCTAGAGGAGAATAGGACATCTGGACTGACAGACTAACAGACAGACAGAAAAACACAAGGAAAGAGAGAGAGACGCAGACGGCTAGAGCGTCGAACCGTCTGCGCTCTCTCACTATCTGATGAGGGCGCAGACAGCTAGAAGCTCTAGCCGTCTGCGCTCTCACCATCTCAAACAGAACTGAAACAGACGAACAGATAGACAAACAGACAGAAAGACAGACAGACAAACAGACAGACAGACAAACAGACAGACAGACAGACAGACAAACAGACAGACAGACAGACTTAAAAACGACAATTTCGATAGATTTCCGCAACAAAATCTCACCTGATTTTCGAATCTCCACCGCCCGTGGCTATCAACCCATTCGTCGGATTCCAGGACACCGAATACAACGGCCATCGGGTGTTCTCCACTTCATACCGTGCCACCGCCTTCCACGTGTCCTGATCCGCCGATTTCGAGTCGATGTTCTCGCGAACGAATAGCTGAATGACGTGATCCTCCCCGACAGTCACCAGTCGATGACCATCCGCATCAAAGGCGGCACTCCAGACAGTGCCCACGTGGCAACCGTCAATCTTCTGTTGAGTGACCCAATCTTCACCGTCGTATCGGTAGAAACGAATCGAGGAGTCGTAGCTGCAGGAGACGAGGAGCTGGAAACTCAAAATTAGCTCAATTTCGACTATTTTCGTGAAAAATAGCTCAATTTGGACTGTTTTTTTTTTCAAAGTTTGGCCTAGAATTATTGTTTTTCTTTGGGAAAATTTCTATGACGGGCTAATTTGGTGTAATACAACTAATTTCAAAAAACTGCCAAAACAAAACAGTTTCGCTGAGCAAAGCAACCATGGGGTTGTTCGAAAAAATTTCGTCAGAAAAATGTTTTTTTTTTTGGAAAAAATTCTAAGAAAGACAATAGCAGAAATTCTGTTTTTCGATCTTGATCTCTTTTTTTTAATGAAATTCTCCAAAACTTTTCGAAATTTTGGATTACTCCGTGTTTTAGCCGAGATCTATAGCTCAGTTTTGACTCTTTAAGCCAAAAGTAGCTTAATTTCGACTGCTTTCTTTTAAAAATTTGCCTAATTTAGACCATGTTCTGCCTTAAAAATTTGATAAGCCTTTTTTTTTGTCAAATTTGGCCTAGAATTACTGATTTTTCGGAAGATCACTATAACGGGCTTATCTGGTGTACTAAAACTTATCAGTTTCGGGAAACTAACAAAAAACAGTTTTTCGAGGAAAATTGTTGAGAAAATTCGCAAATTCCGATTTCGAAAAAACTGGAAAAAAACTGTCTAAGTTGATTTGTAATTTCTGTAGAATCTTTCAAAATGTTTCGAAATTTTCCGGAATTTCGAAAATTAGCCCCTGTTTTTTTGCCAAAATCTATAGCTCAATTTTGACTTTTTTCCTTCAAAACTTCGTCTAAAATTGGCTTTTTTTCGCTATCACTAACATCTTCTGTCGGATGCCAAACGACTTGTTTCACGTCCTGTGTGTGCGGCTGTAGAATCGACGAAACGCTGAAATCCTCGTCTTCGTCTTCTGAAAATTTTTGTGCTATATGAGGTCAGGCTTGCAAGGGAGAAGTTTCAAAAAAAAAAACAAGATTTTCCAGAACTTATTTCGAATTTTTCTCGGAAAACGGAAATTCTGGATTCTGTGAAATCGACACGGGTGCGAAGCAGCTACAACCGAATTTTCTATCATTTTTTTGCATGAAAATTCGACATTTTTAACAATTTTTATATTAAAACTAACAAGTAATAAAGCCCTAAGTAAGTAATGTAAGTAATGAAGCCCTATCGAAACCAACTTTTTCGGATTCAGTACACTTGTCGAAAATGCTGGATTCCAGGACGTTTTTTGAGTGTTTTTGAAAGATAACGAGTTGCCGGACGTATTCCGTATTTTCTAATCAAAAATAACGTTAGTACGGGCGTTTTTAACCTCAGAAAATAAGTTGTTAGACGTTTTTCCGCCCGTTTTTTCTCCGCCAGGATTTTTCGACATCTATGGGATTCAGCGTGTTCGAATGCATTTTTTCTTGTGATAAAATCAAAAAATTCATGGAGAATTGTTGAAGCCCATTGCTGACTGTGAGCATGTTTTGTGAGTCGATTTCGCCGGGCCGTGACTTTCTAACGTGCTAATGTTTTGGAAATATATATAAATTTATCTTTTTTTCCCAATCTGAAACCCAAATTGGATCGAAAAATCTCATCTTTTTTGTAGGAGTTTGATGGAATGTTTTCATGAATTTTTTGAATTTTTTCCAAAATAAATTTTCTAAAGAATTTTTCTGGAAATTCGATAAACCCATGAAATCGAAAATCTGTTTCCGATTCTGAGCAACTTTTCTCTAAATCTACGAAAAATTGCCACGTACGCTGCCAAAACCAGACACTCTTATCCCGACTGCACGTCGCCAAAAACTCGTCGCTTTTCGAGAAAACCGCACACTTCACCTCGCTTTCGTGCCCCTCTAACTTGTTGACTTCGGCGAATTCACCGCTGGAAAATTGTGGAGACTTAGGGTACAAACTACATTTTTTAGAGGCTCACTCATCCTGCTGATAAATCACAACAGAGGCGTCAAAACTCGCTGAAACCAGGAATTTTCCGTCATTCGAAAAAGCCACAGAACGCGCCGCCCGTGTATGACTGTCGTCGAGTGTTGTACGGCATTCCAGATGCAATTTTGAGTCTGGAAATTGAAGATTTGGTGAAAAATCTGCAATTTTCACGATTTTTGCAGCCAAATCATCATTTTTCGAATTTTTTTCCCGAATTTCAGCCTAAAGTTCAGCCTTTTTCCACGATTTTCAATTCTAAAACACTAGTAAAGACCCATACCAGGCTCCCCGACAAGACTCCACACGCGAACCGCCTTATCGTCACCGCACGAGGCGAGAATTCGTCCTCCATGATGCCAACACGTCATCCACACTCGACTCGTATCATCCTTCTCACCCTGATGATAAAATTCGCCAATTTGTCGCAACATTTTTGCTGAAAATTGGCGAAAATCGGCTGGAAAATGGCAAAAATAAAGGGAAAAAATGAAAAAAAAAATACAAGAAAATGATGTAAGCGCGCTCCACGGATACGCTTTAGAGAGTGGAGACGCAGAGTGAAAACAGGAGAAATCGTTGTTTTAAGGCGGAGAAAAAGCGGAAATAAGTTGAAATATATACTTTTTATTGGTAAATTCACCAGAAAATTGAAAATAGGTGATTTTAGGCAAAATTATCAGAAGAAATATGTGAAAACAAGGAAAAACTGCTGAAAAAGATGAAGTGTCGTGAAGTAAAATGCATTGTGTGCAATGACACTCTCACGGTAGATTGCGTACGAAGGGAGGGAAGCATTATTCTTTTCAGTTTTTCCAGGTGAAAATCCGGCTTTTTGAGGGGTAAAGGTAAAAATAAATGCTGTTTAATAATTAAAGTGAAGTTATTAATTGGAGAAGAACGATAGAAGAGAATTATTCCAAAGTAATTTCTCTCCTTCCTGCAAGATGAAAGAATCTATCAAACAATTTCGATTTGGTACGATCCGAAAATTCATTGGTTTTGCTATGAATTTCTTGAAAATCATATTGGCATGTGTACAGTTTGATAGTATGCTCAAGAAGCACGTCTAAATCGTATTTCTCCGCGATTCTCAACTTTTCGTATTTCCACTGATCGGTCGTACAGATGAACAGTTCTAAGTGACGTTTCGCGTTCCCCAACAGAAAACGATCGGCCAGTTGCAAAAGTTTCTCCGCTTTTTTTTCTGAAATTCATTTTTGAAATTGTTGCGAGTATGCGGAAACTGACCTTTTGGTAAAATTGGAGTAGGATGAACCAGACTCAATAAAGTGGCGAAATCCTCGAAATCGACGTCTCCAATTGGAATTTCTTCCATTGATTTCTCTTTGAATTCCGCATTAAAAAGTGTTTTGAAGTAGTCGGAGTGGTAGGAGAGAAACTGTAATTTTGAAGCTGAAACTAGGCTCCGCCCCTTTTCACCAGCACTTACCGCTTTATTTACATGCAGTTTCTTTCCATCGACCACTAGGATTGCATCGGTTTCGTCGGATTTGGCGAATGTTTTCTCGTAAATGTTCGGTTCAGAAGCTTCGGACATTTGTGAGCTGAAAATATCTGCAATGGAGAGACTTCCTGCACTAGGCCTTGGCACAGTTGCAAGAAGTTGTTTGGATCCGAATGATTTTTGGATCATATATGCACCCATATGAGTGATTTACGATAAACATGTTACTAGACCCCTATGACGTCATCGTCTGGAAATATAGCTGAAAATATGATTTTCAGCTCAAAAATTCGATACATTTTTATTTTTGAGATATGGTCTCCAAACTTTGGCTTGTTGATATTTGACCTTGAGGGCATCTCTAGAATTTTGAGGCATCTACAAACTCGGGAAGTGGCTCAAATAACTTTGAAATATGGGTTTTTCAATTTTTCTCGAAAATGTTAAATATAGGTAGAGAATTTTTTATTTGATTTTCGGATTCGCCATTGAATTTTTTGCAAAAAAGTCCCTTGGACCATACCCGAAAACTTGACCCATCTTGAGATATAGCGGTTTTTCCGGAAAACACCAAAGGGTCCCCCCTTATGAAAATTTTCTTTTCGAAAAAAATAGAAATTTTGTTTTGGGCTATAATTTTCAGAAAATGATGATATGATTATAACTAGCTCAATCCCAAAAGATGAGCTCATATTATGTTTATCTTAAATCACTCATTTGGGTGCATATATGATCCAAAAATCATCCGGATCTAAACAACTTTTTGCAACTGTGCCAATGGGAAGTCTCTCCTTACAGAAAGAGTCTCTTAAAGGGGGAGGGAAGTGAAAAATGAATTATGAATATTTTTATATGAATCGATTCAGAATGCTGCTCTGAACAAAATACCCTCTTGGGGTCATGTCCGAAAATTACTTTGAAACAAGATACAGGCGCTCAAAGTGATGAAAAGCCTTCTACCCGTTCTGAAATTTCACGTTATTTCAACGCAAAAACTCTCCCGGTTTGAGAGAAAAATAATGATTAATTTCAGGACGGGTAGAAGGTTTTTCATCACTTTGAGCGCCTGTATCTACCTTCCAAGGGATTTTTGCACACGGCCACAAGGGGATTTTTTGTTCTGAGCAACATTTTGAATCGATTCATATAAGAATTTCAATACTTTATTTTTCACTTCCCTCCCCCTTTAACAGATAGAAACTGTCAAAATAGCAATTAAAAAACAATTGCTTAATGAATGTGTGGAACACAATGCACAAATTCAAAAAACAAATTTGCCGCGCTGCCCGCACAGTGGGGGACTAGTTTTCCGACGGGGCCGACATCTGTCAACAATGGAGCGCGCACAGCTGTTATATGAGGCTAATAAGAGTGTGCGTGAGTGGCCGGGTTAAGAGCCTTCTACAATTTTGGCATACATTCGACTACAGAGAATCCTTGGCTGCGTAGCGACTCACAGCGCTTTAACCTACACTTTCACCTCAGACAAATCGATATACCGTAGTTATCTATGACACCGCCACGTTACATTGCACAGTTCGGCAGCGTGCCAACTTGAAAAAAATTTTTTGGCACAATGCCAGTGTGCGATAGAGCGAACATCGCAAAAAATTCACTGTGTCATTTTTTGAGTTTTTCCAAGTGAAAATCCGGCTTTTTGAGGGGAAAAAGGTAAAAATCAATGATAAAATTTATTGATAAGAGTGAAAAAAGTGAAAAAAAAATCACTTTTCGTCAGCTTTGATTCAAAAAAACTGCTCAAAAAAATCAGGTTTTCTTATCGTCATATTGAAAATCTTCCTTTCCTTCTCATTGTTCGGAATTGAAATCTTGGCTGTTTTCCCATCTCTTCTCCTAATCATCACTGATATTTCGGTACGAGTCAAGACGTATCCAGTTCTGAAAGTTCTTTTTTTTTGAGAAATTTCGGCCGGCCTGGCAAGACCCGGATTCAAAAAAGTTTGAATTTTTTTGCGACAAAATTTGCACTTTTTCGGAACATTTTGCATTTTTTCACCGAAAATTTATCAAAATAGTCTAAAATGCTTCAAAAACAGGAACTGGAGCACAAAATTTGGAAATTTTTTTTTCAATTTTTTTGAATCTGCGGTAATCTTCCGGCACGGTAAATTTTTTTGTACGTACAATTGTTTTCCTCGGTTTCTACGCTCCATCTCACACGGGCTTTTACAAATTTCATACAGCGTCTTCAAAATCTGACAGTAAGCCGCGCTTACAAGCCAGCCCCAGAGCACTTTTCAGTAATAACTTTCGATCAAATTCTGTCAATATTATATTCAACATGATGCGAAGAAACATTTCTATTCAATTTAATTTTTAAAAAAGCTTAGGCCCTGATTTTTAATTTTTCAACAAAATGAGAAGAATGCCTACGTATCGCTGAGTCGCCACGCGGTTGGCATGCGACCCTACAGTAAGATAGAGCTCGCGAATGGAACTTTTTGAAAACACGTACAAAAAATTCACTGCGCCGTCACACTTTTCTTGAACTACATAAAATTACTCTTACCGATTAGACAATTCCGTCAAAATCCTCTCAATGTCGACATCTTCCTTCAAATGCACATGAAAGTTCTCGAGTGTTTCAAGTCTCCCATCCATCCAGTTTCTCAAAACCTCTCTCATATCTTCACTAGTCATCTGAGTACCTTGTAGGTAGACTGTGTCGCATTTCAAGTTCAACAGGTTTCCCAAAGTGAACCTGTCGGCATTGATGATGTTCAATTGCCTGGCTTCACATGCGAAATTGTTTGGGAATCTTCCATTGGGAGATACGATAACTGTAATCGAGTCGTAATCTATATTACGAAGCACGGTTCGGAAATCGGATTCAGTCAGCAAATCGATATTTGCGATCCATAATTCGCATTTTCCTTTCGGAAAAGACTTCACGGCAATTTTCAAGGATCCAGAAAATTCAGTTCCGTCTGTTCCCATTGGATCCACTTTCAGAGTGAATTTATTCAATTTCAACAGTTGTGACAAGTGCTGACTCATAAATTGGAGACCGAATTCCATATCTTCCCAGAGAGTGCAGATTTTGTCTTTTGATCTGATGATAACTGGAACATCCAACTCTCCAAATCGTATGACATCTTGTTTTCCTTCGATCTCATCTTTGATTGACCTGATTTGAAGCTGGAATTTTGAAAATCTTATTGTCTCTATAGAAGCATCGCCGTCTCCGTGTTGAGAAACCAATTTAATATTGAACGTTGATCGCTTCGAAACTTCCAATTCCATGCTTTTTATGACTTTTTTGGAGTTTTCGAGATTTTCCAGACGGGCAATGTTGAGTCTGAAAAAATAGTATCGGTTGAGGTTTAGAGAGTCTTGGTAGATGCTTAGGCAACAACGCCAATTTTATTCTGAAACTTCAAGTTTTTTCTGAAAATAGGTACAGTACCGACTATATTTATACGAACACCCCCGCTTTTCCGTTGATTTTAGTCAACTTTGAGCATGCGCCAAACGGCCAAAAATTTTTCCACGGCTTCAAAAAATTTTGGACATAATTAGCATAGCTTGAACTTCATTTTTGTAGTTGACAACTTTTTTGTGCAAGGACTCTCTCAAGAGTTTGAGCTCATTTCATGAAGGACCCATGAAATCATAGAGATTCCTAAGCATACCGAGCAATTTTTGAGGTAGTTGTTTTGGACGAGCTCTAACTCTCACCATTATACATGCACTCAGTATTGGAGAAAGACGTCTAAGCCCTCCGAGCTTTCTGTACTTCGCCCTGAATCCCACCCCGGCAAATCAAAACATGATCAAAGTTTGCCGCTCGCTGAAAGGCGTCTCAATCCTATGTTAAAGTGGGGGTGTTTGGAGAATCATAACAGGTACTGAAAACATTTCTCAGAGAATACGTTATGAGATTGCACAAGATAGGCGCCCGCGCCGAGACATGAGAATCCACCCTGCATTATTGCATCAGCGAGAGAAGAGATGGACATAGCTGTTGCCTGCGTAAGTACATGATACATAGCGGTCGAGCTGTCAAGTGTATTCGCGTTGCAGAACGACTGCCTGTAT
>GL380098.1:66139-89431 GCA_000143925.2 Caenorhabditis brenneri
GCCTATTGGGCGGAACTCGTTTTTTTCAAAATGGACAAGCTCTAACTCTCTCGATAGTGGTTGCACAGAAAAGTTGTCAACTACAAAAATAAAGTTCAAGCTATGCTAATTACGCCCAAATTTTTTTGAAGCCGTAGGAAAATTTTCGACCGTTTGGCGCATGCTCAAAATTAACTAAAATCAACTGAAAAGCGGGGGTGTTCGTATAAATATGGCCGGTACTGTAGGTGGCATCTGATGGGCAATTTGCCCAGCCCAAGGCCCTGCTGCACGTATCATGGGAAATCTAAGGAAAAGATAGGCAGTTTGGGTTTTCATCCACTGGGCAGGACACCCATGGATAGGGCAGCTTGCCCAACCCGTTTGGAAACAAACATAAAGCTTACCTATCCACAGCACCCAGCCCATCAATAACATCCTGTGACATCTTTCGCATCGAGACCGTATTTCTAGTTGTATTGATTATCCGACACGTCTTTCTGCTAGACAATGCCAAGTTGATTCTGAAATAATGAATTTTTTTCTGAAAATAGGTGGGTACAAATGGACTTACACATCAGACTTATCAGTGACTTCGATAACTTCACGAAGGGCCACGTATGGGAGACGGAGGAGTGGGAATCGATTCATTTTTAGTTGGTAGAGAAGGACGAGGGGTGGATTGTAAAGGGTAAGACCCAATGAATGACAGGGAGAGAATGACTGGGGTGTACTGCTCTGAAGAAATCGATAGGTGACCTCGGGGAGTGAATCAGGCGACGTACTGTCACTCAAAATCGTCCCAGAAGAAAAAGAGAGACAATAAAGGCGCATACAATTTTCCAGGGTCTCGTTGAAGAAGAGACTCTTCTTAGCCCACCATTCTTTCTGTTCTTCCCTCTACAGCCCACCTCTACCAACAAAAACATGAACAAAAAAATCGACTCCCCGTACTCCGTCTCGTCCCTAAGTTCAAAGCGGGGTATCTCGAGAACCATTCCAAACAATGAACACAATACGAGAATTTTCGGTATGAGATTTCTCTTGTGAATCCCCCACAATCTGACCTTCCGAAGCACATTGTTTAACCGATGTTCGGAGAAGTTGCGAATTCCATTTTGCTTTTAGCCATGCAGTGGCGCGCTTCACTAACTGCGAGTCCATTGTCATTCCTGACCGGTGCCGGTTCTCAGTGAGTACTATGGTGTCACCCCGCATTAGAACTTTCCGGATCAGAACCGGGCCATATTCAAGCTCCCAGTTGCGACTTGAGGCTGAATTTTCGTACAGAATATGACATTGTGGACCTAAACATTTTCTCAATTTTTCGAGTTACCAGATGTTTCGGAAGTACCCGGTTCTAATCCGGCCAGTTCTAATACGGGTCAGTTCTGATGCGGCCAGTTCTAATGCGGGGTAGCACCAGTACTATTGCCTGAAATTCCTACGAAGACTCAATGTCATTCAGCGCATTGTGATCACGAGTATATACCTGCTGACCCCATTAGATCGTGGTAGACTTGACCATCGTTTATGCCTGGCAAGATCGAGGTGACACGTATGGTTCTTGAGCTTTTAGCTATTTGCTTTACTGTCATCTTTTTTTTTTGCGAAAAAGCAACAAAAAAATCACAAAAGAATACAAAAAAAAACCGTGAGAACTCTCTCCTAGTCTCAATAAAAACCTTCCAAACCACCAATTTTTCTAACTTTTCCCCGATTCACCATGCTTGTAGTTCGAATTTCCATCTTTCTCATCTTGGCTGCTATAACTTACAATGTGTATTGCGAAAATCATTATTCTGCTCCTTTCAATCTCCGAAACAATGGGAGTGAACTTTGCCCCCCAACATGGATGACTTTTGGAAGACCGGATGGGTATCGGTGCGTTAAGGTGAGGTGTAAGTTTTCAGAAAATACACTAACACGGTCCATTTCAGGTATTCTACGGAGAAACCGAGGTTAGTACTGCCGAGGAATTATGCCAAAAGCATGGAGCAACCCTTCTTAAGTCTTGGGAAATTATAGGCGAGGAGCCGATGAGATTGGCTGGTTAGACACAAAGAGTTGCAGAAAAACTTTTATTTTTTCCAGAAGCTATTTTCAATTTGAACAAAGAAATGAAAAGTGAAGCGACAACTTACTGGAGTGCAGTTGATATGTATAGGGAGGAATTTTGTGAGCTGCATGCTGAAACCTATTTCCCGTGGTATGATTGTAGTCCTACAAGGGCCATGTATGTTTGTGAAAAGCTGTGAATTCTGAACAATGGATTTCAAATAAATTTGTTCTCTTTATACCAGGTGATTAAAAACCGGATCATTTTTATGGACAAGCTAGAAGCGACCCGTGACGTGTTCCACGTCTCTTTATAACATCCCTGAAAACACTGACTAGGAACCGGTCAGACACTATAATAGACTTTGAGTGAATGAAGGACAGTGTCCACCAAAGATTCGGAAAAAATTCTGGTCCTATCATAAATTGGGAGTAGTTAAACAAAAAAAATCTGGTCAAAGAATCTAGTTCGACCTGATCCGGTGAAAAATCCGATCCAGCAGTGCGAAATCCAATCTAGCCCTATTCGGCTCGAAGTCCGAATTGGTAGAAAATCTAGTCTTGTCTGGTCCGGTGGAAAATCAGATCCAGGCTGATCTCGTGCAAAATCTAATCCGGAACGACCACTGCCCAAAAACGAATCTTGCCTGATCCGGTGAAAAATCCGATCCGACCCTACTCGGCCCAAAGTCCGATCCGGCGCTATTCCGCTCGAAATCCGATTTGGTCGAAAAGCTAGTCCGGTCTGGTCTGGTGGAAAATCTTGTGCATGATCTCGTTGATCTCGTGCAGAATCAGATCCGACCCTATTCGGACTGAAAGTCCGATCCGGTCCGATCTGATCAAAAATCTAGTCCGGCCTGAACCAATTGACATAGATAAGGCTTTACATTTGTTCTGAGCAATCCAGCACCTAGTAGGATTATCATGTCTAACCGACTCATCATTCCCATATCAATCGTCATAAAACTCTTTATTAACAACATTTATTTCATTAACAGCTAATCATCTTAAATGTCTTCTTCTCACTCTCATCCTTCGGAATAAAAATCTCTGCTCTCTTCCCATCTCCTCTCCTGATCGTTACTGATTCCTTGGTACGAGTTAGGACATATCCAGTTCTGAAAATCTCGAGTTTTATCAAAATTGTACAAGTGCAGCTTACCGATTACACAGTCCAGAGAGAATCGCTTCAATATCAACTTCTTCTCTCAGTTCAACAGAAAGGTGAGCAAGTTTTTCGAGTCTTTTATCCATCCAGTGCATCAAAACTTGCTTTATTAAGGGACTAGTCATCAGGGACCCCCGTAAAATGATTATTTCGCATTTGGTACTCATCAGGTTTTCCAATGAGAACCAATCAGCGTCTCCAAGCAGGAATAAGCTGCTTTCGCAGCTGAAGGCTTGTTGAACTCGACGCCCCATCACAATGATATCTTTGTATTTGACCCCATCAAACACGTACTGCGAATCTTCATCCGTCAATAATCCAAACCTCAAAATTTGCAGATTGGGTCCTTCTGAATTTTCCTTCACAATATCCACAACACTCCTTAAAATCGTGGAGAATTCTGAGTAGTCCACGCCTTCTGGGTTGATTTCCATGGAGGAAAACCGTTTCAAATCGAATTTTTGAAAGAAGTGACTGCATAACCAACCAACTCCACAGTCAGCATTATTCCATAGCGTGTGGACTGTGTCATTGGATTCACTGGCTACTGGAACATCCAAGTTTCCGAATCGCATGACTTTTTGATTCCATACGGGTCTGTCCTCGGTGAATACAACATGCACCCGGAATGTCATGGACTTCTGAATGTCACCTTCCGCATAGAAAGTTTTGATTGTGAGGGATGGTTCTTTGGAAATATTCACTTCAAGTTCCTTACGGACGTGTTCGGAGCCTTGGAGAGTTTCTAGACGGGTGACGTTGTACCTGGAATGACGAACTGGGGGTACATAAGATTGATTTGACGGGGAGAGAAAGTTTAATCAGGGCTGAGGGCACCTCAGACGGTGGCCACAGTTTATAAAGGCTACAACGGACAGAGAATGCAAACTACTACGGTACCTATCACCGCGGTGCAGTAGCCTATCAGACTTGTCCAACCGGGTTCGCCGGGACTTGCAATAACTCTCTTCAAAATCAAAAATATAAGCTCAAAAATGTATCAAAATGTAGATCTCGGTGAGTTCTACAACTCTGACAGCTTAGAATCACCGTTCGACCCACCTGGTCTGCACGGGATCGGCTAGGGAGTCCGAGCCCAAAAATCCAGGCCTAGGTTGTTGGGTCCGGGCACTCTAGCCGGTCCCGTCCAACTCAAATTGGTTGAACGGTGATTCAAAGTTTTTAGAGTTGTAGAACTCACCGAGATCTACATTTTGATACATTTTTGAGCTTATATTTATGATTTTGAGAAAAGTTATTGCAAGGACCGCCCGGCCCGGTTGGACAAGTTAGGCTCATACTACAGATGATTCCGAGCCCCGTTGATAACGCCGTCCGCCAGGTTGAAAAAGGCGGTAAAAACCATATCGATAGTAAACCGGCATAATTTTGATGACGATAACCGGTTACTGACCTTGGTAATACGGTAAAAATGCCGGTTTTCATGCCGGTACGTCACTCTACCTGCCGGTGGCCCCTAATACTCAAGTGCTATGAAGTGATCAAGTGCTTTATGCCAATTTTCCTGAATTTCGCTCTTGTGCTATTGTCTCATGTGCTATATCTCTTGTGCTCTAGCTCTTATGCTATGAACCAGGGCTGTGCAAAAAATTTTCGGAAAAATTATTTTTTTCGGTTTTTTCGCTCATTTTCCGAAAATTCGGAGAAAACCGAGAAAATTTTTTTTTTAAACATGGCTTTACACCCTTTTCACCCATTTTTCGTTTTAAATATCGGAAAAATTCGAAAAAAAAAACAGTTTTTCGAATTTTTTCGGACCAAATTTTACGAAAAAAAAATTTTTTTTCGGGTTTTTTTTTCGGAATTTTTTTATGGATCAAGTGCTACTTTCACCGTTTTCCTTGACTCTGGTGCTTTGATTGCTACTTTTATAGCACATGAAACATGATTAATAGCACTTGACCCAAAATCATAGCACCGCAGCCAACGGTCAAAATAGCACTAGATTCATAGCACAAGAACCAAATTTGCACGGTGAATTTTTTTGTACGTGTTTTCAAAAGGTTTCATTCGCGGGCTCTGTCTTACTGTAGGGTCGCATGCCAACTGCGTGGCGACTCAGCGATACGTAAGCATTTTTCTCATTTTGTTGAAAAATTAAAAATCGGGGTCTAAGCTTTTTTTGAATCAAATTGAATATAAATATTTCTTCGCATCATTTCGAATACAATATTGACAGAATTTGATCGAAAGTTATTACTGAAAAATGCTCTGGAAACATGGTGCGCGCTCCTTCGGCTTTAGCGCGGCTTACAGTCAGAATTTAAAGACGCAATATGAAATTTTTAAAAGCCTGTGTGAGATGGAGCGTAGAAACCGAGAAAAAAATTGTACGTACAAAAAAATTTACCGTGAATTTGGAAAAAAATTGGCATATAGCACTTCTTCACTTCATAGCACTTGAGTATCTACCCCTATTTTCGCCCTGTACTAACCCCCCACCTACCTGTCCATAACTCCCAATTTATCAATATCTTCCTGTGACAACTTTTTCATTGACACCACATTTCTAGTAGTATCTATCAGTTTACATGTCTTTCTGCTGGCCAGTGCTAGGTTCAATCTGGAATTTAGGGATTAAAGGAGCATGGGAGAAGGAAAACTTACACATCAGACTTGTCAGTGGACTCAATCACTTCACGAAGAGCAACATAGGGGAGACGAAGCACTGGGAATCGATTCATTTTTGGTGTGACGATGGAGAAAAAGTGGATTGTAGAGGTGAAAATACTCCGAATGACAGGCGGACAAATGAAGGAGGGGGGTGTCTGGGGTGCACTGTGGTCCTGAGAATTGATTGACCTCTCTTCACTTGAGGCCGAAGGAGGGAGGAGGGTAGCAGGTGCATATAATCCTGCAGAAAACGGGTCTTGTTAGGTGTCTCAGCCCGTCATCCGTTGTGTTCTTCCCTTTTTTCGACCTCTACCAACAAAAAATGAATAGGTTCCCCCTGCTCCGTCTCCCGTATGTGGCTCTTCGTGAAGTGATTCTATCTACTGATAGGTCTGATGTGTAAGTTCATTTGAAGCCGCCTATTTTCAAAAAAAAATTAAAATTTTCAGAATAAACTTGGCATTGTCTAGCAGAAAGACGTGTCGGATAATCAATACAACTAGAAATACGGTCTCGATGCAAAAGATGTCACAGGACGATGTTGATGGATTGAGTGCATTTGATAAGTAAGCTTTAGTTTTCTTTCCAAGCGGACTGGGCAAGCTGCTTTAACGATGAGTGCGCTGCCCAGTGGGAGCTGCACAAGACCCTTTGATAGCAGCGTTCTCTACTGGGCCTTTCTAGAGAAGTTACAGTCCGCTTCTGAAAATTTGTGAGTCATCACTATCGAGCATGAATGGGATTCCTGATTCGCGTTCAGAACGGCCTAAAATCAGGAATCTGCCTGATGTATTCGAGGGGCAAGTTGCCCATTTTTTGCTCAAATAGTCTTTGAAACGGGCGGTATGGTCATGTACGCGCCGCGGAGCTCACGGCCCGGCAAAATCGACGCGGGTTGGTGCGGAACAACTATGAAACAACCAAACTTTAGACGATTTTTCTGATTTTATTACATGAAAAGATGTATTTGAACACGCTGAATTCGAAAAATTGGTTTAGACAGGGCTTCATAACTCAGTTCTTGAGATAATGCGATATTTGTTACAAAAAATACAAAAATCAACGGAAAATCGATGTTTTCAACAATTATTATCTCAAAAATCAAGTAATGAAGCCCGGTCAGAACCAACTTTTTTCGGATTCAGTGTGTTGTGACGTATTTTTTTTATCAGAACCAAAAAAGGCATAGAGAATTGATGAAGTCCATTGCTGACTGTGAGCAATTTTGCGCGTCGCATCGATTTCGCCGGTCTTTTTTCAAAAAATGTGAAAAAATTGAGACGTCAGGGTCCAGAATCTAGGTGCCTAAGGCTAGTTTTCTAAGCACTACCAAGATATTATTCCAGACTCAATATTGCCTGTCTCGAAACTCGTGAGAACTCTACAAAAGTCAGGAAATCCATAGAATTGCGCCTTTCGGAGCAATTTGCTTTCTCTTTTTTATTATCTCATTATGGAAATGACAGTCCTGTCTCACGTCCATCCTGTACAATGTCATTTCGATTCCAAGTGAACTCAATCAATGATAGAATCGAAGGACCACGAGAAATCATGCGATTTCAAGACTTGGATGTTCCAGTTATCATCAGATCAAGAGAGAAAATCTGCACTCTCTGGGAAGATATCGATTTTGGCTTCCGATTTCTGAGCTATCACTTCCAACAATTCAAATTTAGAATGGAAAGTCTTGAAGTGAATCCAAGGGGAGCAGACGAATCGAAATTCTCTAGATTCTTGAGAAACTCTGCAGATTTTTTGAGGTCTTCAGGAAAACCCGATTTATCAATCTCAAATATCGAATTGATGACTGATTCCGACTTGCAAACCCTGCTTCATAATACAGATTATTACACTATTATCATCCAAGGACCTGGAAGATTTCCAGACAACTTTGCATGTGAAACCATTTGCTTGACGATTTTCAACGCTGACGGGTTCACTTTGAAACATCTATTGAACTCAAAATGCGAAAGAGTATGTCTTAAAGGTACACAGATGACTAGTGGAGATATGAGGGAGGTTTTGAACAATTGGATGGATGGGAGACTTGAATCACTTAAAGACCTTCATGTTGAGTTGAGAGATTATTTGTACATTGCGGTGGTTCTGACGGGATTGTCTAATCGGTGAGTTTGATGGATGTAAGGCAGAATATCTCGGTTGCCTTTGAAGTTATCAAGAAGTGGTCAACTGAAGAAATGTTAAGCTAAAGATTTTGAAATTTTTTTTAGTTGATCACTTTTTGATAGCTCTGAAGACAACCGAGATATGCTGCCTTAAAAATGTAGTCCTCTATACGGTATACTTTTACAAAATGAACTTTCAGAACTGGATACGACGTGAATCGTACCGAAAAATTTATGGTGATCAGGAGGAGAGATGGAAAAAAGGCTAGGATTTCAATTCCGAAGGATGAACGCGAGAGGAAGATGTTTGATATGAGTATTTGTTACTATTGAGCAATAAAAGTTTCCGAAATGTTATATTTTTATGATTACAAACGATCCTCCACAAAATTTTACACATCTTTGCCTCTTGAACCATTTTTCTAGCTCTTCTAGTTCCCGAGTTACAGCGCTTTGAAATTTGGAGGTGAGAGAGCGCGCGCAGAGAAACAGACAGTCTGCATGCCTGCGTCTCGCGTCCAAAAGTTCACAGCGGCGTATCTCGAGAACCAGAATAGCTAGGAATAGGGTTCAAGAGGCAGATATGTGTAGAATTTACTGGAGATTACTATGAAATTAAAAATTCAAAGAAAAAATGAACCTCCCAAAACCTACTTCTTCCCGGAACTGACTTTTTCTCATCAAAGTTCAAAAGTTCTCCGTTTCCGTGTCTTTTATCACCCATAAACACCCCGATAAACCTTGGAAACCCACTCCATGCGCGTTTATAAAAGTCACATTTCGGGTTCAAAAACCATACGAGATGTTATTTCTCCAATCCTTATTCTGGGTTACTGTAGCCGCCGGTGCCTATTTCGATGGGTTTCACTCCTCATCATCATCTTCCTCCGAGGAGCATACTCATCGTCACAGGAAGCGTCCGAACTATCCTCACAAGCCACGCCCACCTCGTCCCCCAGTTCCAGCCCCAACCCCACCGCCCCAGTGCCCCAGTGACTGGATGACATCCATCAGGCCCCAGGGAACTTGGTGTATCAAGGTGAGGCTTAGGCTACAAAAACTACAAAGACTACATTAACTACAGGTGTTCTACGAGCCCACTACCTCGTACACGGCGCAAGCCAGGTGCCAAGCGCAAGGAGCGGTGCTCACAGGGTTGCAGGATGCGAATGAGAGGATGATGGTGGCAAGTGGGTAGTTGGGGAGGCTTAGCAATTAAGCAGCGGTGTTTATGGGTGATAAAACACACGGAAATGGAGAACTTTTGAACTTTGATGGGAAAGAGTCAGTTCGGGAAGGTCACTTTTTCTCTGAACTTTTAATGCCAGAACAATCTACAGAAAATTCTACACATATTTGTCTCTTGAACCCTATTCCTAGCTATTCTGGTTCTCGAGATACGCCGCTTGAACTTTTGGGGGCGCGAGACGCAGACATGCAGACTGTCTGCATCTCTGCGCGCACTCTCTCACTTCCAAACTTATAAGCGCTGTATCTGGAGAACCAGAAAAGCTAGAAAAATGGTTCAAGAGACAAAAATGTGTAAAATTTTGTGGAGAATTCGGTCATGTGAAATTTGAACCTGCGAATTTTGAAAATCCATATTTATTATAGTTTCATTGCGCGCTAAACTGCTATTTTTACTATTTTCTGGATTCCTCATAAAATTCTACACATATTTGTCTCTTGAACCCTATTCCTAGCTATTCTGGTTCTCGAGATACGCCGCTTTGAACTTTGGAGCGCAAGACGCAGGCATACAGACTGTCTGTTTCTCTGCGCGCACTCTCTCACCTCCAAACTTCAAAGCGCTGTAACTCAGGAACCAGAAAAGCTAGAAAAATGGTTCAAGAGACAAATATGTTTAGAACTTTATGGAGAATTCGGTCATGTAAAATTTGAACCTGCGTATTTTGAGAATCGATATTTAGTCGCAAAAAACCACATTTCCAGACGCCGGTCGTGCCCTCAACAATCAATACAACGGTGGCAACTTTGCTCAACTGTGGATTGACGGGAAACGCAAGCCACAATGCCCCAACAAACCCTCCTGTGCACAATATGACACCTTCCAATGGACCGATGGACACACCACTGGAATCGCTGGATTCTATTGGCCTGGACCGGAACCCAATGCGTTTTTTGTGGCCAAATGGGGGTAGGCACCCCTGTAGCAAGGCACTTGACCCAAAATTTTGAGTTTCAGAGTCCAAAGTTGCATAATAATGCATTTGTCGAGAGCGGATGGGCAAGGTGCCGGGTTCGGATACCATCATGGTGACCTGGATGATGAGTATTGTCAGCAAACGAATAAATTGTATGCTTGTGGAAAAATTGCTGCATGAATTTGGATGATAAAGTTGATATTGTGTGTTTTTCTAGTAATTTTATTGCGTTCGCCTCTGCAAACATTGGAAAAATGGAAAATGCGGAAAGTGATCGGGAGAACGTGTGTAGTTTGGTATTCCTTTTCTTGAATGGGTGAAAGAAAAACTCGTTTGTCACCTAATCGAAGCAGCTTCGAATGATCAAAATACTGCAACGTTTGTCACAAACCGGACCGTACTGGACGGACCAGACCGGAGCAGGCTTTACCAGACCAGACCGGACCGGATCGGACCAGGCCATCAGACCTGGCTGGACCGGACCGGATCGGACCTGACCGGATTGGGCTGGATCAGGCCGAACCGGATTAGAATGGACCGGACCGAGCCGGATCGGACCAGACAGGACCGGGTCAGAAAGAACCGGATTGGATCGGATCAGATCAAGCCGGACCAGACCGGACCGGATCAGATCGGACCAGACCAGACCAGACCGGACCAGACTGAACCCGATCCGACCACACCGAACCGGCCTGGGCTGGATCAGACTACCCCAGATCGAAACACAGCCAGACCGGATCGAACCAAATCAAGGGCGTAGGCGACTAGACCGGACCGGCAACTAGACCGAACCAAATTGAACACAGGACCGGACCCGACCTCACCGGAGTACCGGGACCTGTTAGACTAGACGGAACAGACCGGGCCGGACCAGACTGGATGGGCCAGCCCGACCCGGGATGCACCAGACCAGACCGGACCAGACAGGACCGGACTGAACCGGACCGAACTGAATAGGGCTGGACTTGTAAGAACTGAATTGGACCGGATCAGGCCGGAAAGGACCAGACCAAAGCGGACCGGATCGGACCGAAGCAGGTCGGACCGGACCGGATCAAACCGGACCAGACCAAACCAAACCGGACCGGACCAGACTAGAACAGAAAGAACCGGATCAAACCGGACCAATCCTAGAAAACTGAGCCCTGGTCCGGCCCGGTATGGTTCGATCCGGTTCGTTCAGTCTGACTTCACCTGGCTTGATCCGGTCCAGTCCGTAAAGTCTGAGCACTGCTCACTACTCAATGCAGACACTACACTGTCATCAACAAGAAAAAAACACATCTGACATCATAAAAAAATTTATTCGCAATACATTCAACGATAAGTAAACTTAAACATCTTCATACAAGCATACATTTTCTTCGTCTCATAGCACTTGTAGCTGGCAATGGAAGCTTGCTGATCTTCTCGAAGCTTAAACCCCCTTTTTTTCGCTTCACAGGCTCCTTCCTTGGAATCGTCATGGTATGTCCAAAAAGCCGCATCGCCGTCTTCCATTCCTTCGCTCAACTGAAAAGCAGCTTCTGAACAAAAAAATTATAGTTTGTACTGTGAAAATAATAAAGTTCCAGCAAGGAATTTGAAAATTTTCTTCGCGGGCTCAAGCGCCTACAGTGGCAGGCTGTGGCAAGCGTTTGAGCCCGCGAAGCAAAAATTTCAAATTCCTTGCTGGAATTTTATTATTTTCACAGTAGTGCCTTGGCAGCTTACCTGCCACAGCCTTCCATTCTTCTTCTGTCTGAAACACTGCCAGGTCCCATTCCTGTTTTTGGCACAATAAAAAGGCATCAAGGTACCGGGTTTCATTATAGAATACCTGTAATAGAGCACGTTTTTGTAGTTATTGGGTTAAGCGACTCACTTTAGCACAGAAGTACATCTTTCGTCTTTCGAACATCATCCAATCCTTTGGGCAAATTGGGTAAGGAGGTGCTCCGGCGGCGCGGCTTTTTTGAAGAGCAGAAGAAGAGTTTGAGGGTTTATAATATACCCTAAAAAGTACAGCAAGCAACAGGATTAAAGCTATGATCAGTTTCTGATTCATGGCGAATCGAACTGGTTTGATGGGGGGCTGGAAGGGTTTTTATCGGGGCTGGAAAATGGTTCTCACGGTTTTTTGCTGTGATGTCTTTTGATTTTTTTTGTATTCTTTATATCTTTTGTGAGCTGTTTTTTGTTGTTGTTGTTGATGTTTTGCAAAAAAGGAACACGACAAAAAATCAAAGATTAGACCCTGATTTTTAATTTTTCAACAAAATGAGAAAAATGCCTACGTATCGCTGAGTCGCCACGCAGTTAGCATGCGACCCTACAGTAAGACAGAGCCCCCGAATAAAACCTTTTGTAAACACATACAAAAAAATTCACTGTGCACACATGAGCCGTGGTCCCTTGACTTGTACTAAAGGAACGCTTTATCTTCAGAGTGGTATATCTCGGTTAATTTTGAAAATCTCAAAAAGTAGTCAACTAGGAAAATGTTTATCATTGTATTTTGAACATTTTATCAGTTAAAGGTGGTGGAACATGAAAGTTTACGGGGACTTTTCGGGGACTTTTTTTCTCCCTCGGCACTTATAGGCAAGCTTGGTCGTCGCCCCTTCCCGGCCACATAGCGCAGCCGGTAGCGCGTTTGGTGATACGCCAGCCTGGCCCTGAGTTCAAACCCACCAGAGGTATCTATTTTTGTAATTTAAGGAAAATTATTTTTTTCATGTTCTACCACCTTTAACAATTTTTTAATAACTCTCAAAACAACTAAGTTATGAATCTCTGAATACGGAACAGCATGATGCATCCAGTACTTTATGTTAAGAGCAGTATATCTCGGTTAGTTTTTAGAATTTCGAAAAGTGATCAACTAACAAAATGTTTATTATTAGATACTGAACATTTTATTAATTGCAAAATTTTTAGTATCTCTGAAAACAATCGAGTTATACAGCTCGAAACATATTCAGTGTACCAGTCTTCTCCGTCTTACTAGTGAAGTGGACACGGCGCGGCAAAATCGACGCGACGCGCAAAACGTGCTCACAGTCAGCAATAGACTTCAACAATTCTCTATGTTTTTTTTCAGTTTTTCTAAAGAAAAGATGTATTTAAACGCCCTGAATCCGAAAAAAATGGTTTCGATAGGGCTTCATTATTCAGTTTTTGAGTAAATTTTTGTTGAAAACATCGATTTTCCGTTGGTTTTTGTATTTTTTGTTACAAATGTCGCATTATCTCAAAAACTAAGTAATGAAGCCCTGTCAAAACCAACTTTTTTGGATTCAGCGTGTTCAAATACATCGTTTCATGTAACGAAATCAGAAAAATCATAGAAAAATCGGTTGTTTCATAAAAAACTTCATTCTCAATACAAAATAAATTATGTTGCCAATTTTCCACAAGCATACATTATGACTTCTGTCTGTTGACAGTGCTGATCATCGAGGTCACCATGACTGTATCCATATCGAGCAGCAACACCATCAGCAACAGAGGTGTGGAGCTCCAGGCAGTCTTGGCCTCTGGAAATGAATCAATTGAGTGGTTTTCCTGATAGACTTGATGGATTTTGAGTTTCTTGAAGTTTTGTAGAGGCTAAGCCGCTCAAAGAGGCGCCCAACTCACCCCCATCCCGAAATAAAGAAGTTGTTGGGCTCCACACCCGGGTAATAGAATCCAGAGGTGCCTGTGGTTTGTCCGTCTGTCCATTGGAATGTGTCGTTTGGTGAGCACGAGGTTCTCTGCGGGCAATTCGCTTTCCGGGTGGCGCCAACCCAGATTTCAGCAAATCCGCCACCATATTGAGCGTTCAATGTGCGTCCGGCGTCTGGAAAAAAAGTGTAGAGGCTTAGTGGGTTTTGTAGAAGCTAAAGAAGTTTTGTAGAGGCTAAGGGGGCTTTGTAGAGGCTAAGGGTGTTTTGTAGAGGCTGGGGGGGGGGGCTTTGTAGAGGCTAGGGGGGCTTTGTAGAGGCTAAGGGGGTTTTGTAGAAGCTAAGGGGGTTTTGTAGAGGCTAAGGGGGCTTTGTAGAGGCTAAGGAGGTTTTGTAGAGGCTAAGGGGGCTTTGTAGAGGCTAAGGGGGTTTTGTAGAAGCTAAGGGGGTTTTGTAGAGGCTAAGGGGGGTTTGTAGAGGCTTATGAGGTTTTTTAGAGGCTAAGCCACTCCTCTAAGCCTCCCCACGTAGTTTTTAGTCACTAATCCTCTACTCACTTGCAATCTGTATCCTCTCATTGGCGTCCTGCAACCCTGTTAACACTGCTCCCTGGGCTTGACACAAGTTATCCGCAGTGTACTTTGCAGCATTTCCATAGAACACCTGTATTCCTTTTTTTTGTAGTTTGTAGTCTATCCTAAGCCTCCCTTACCTTAACACACCAAGTTCCTTGGGGCCGATTGAACGTCATCCATCCACTCTCACACTCTGGCTCGTCGTCCACTGGTGGTGGGCGTGGTGGGCGTGGCCGAGGGGGTCTTCCGTGGCCGTGGCCGTGACCGTGACCGTGACCGTGACCGTGACCATGTTCTTCAGAAGATGAGGAAGAGGAACGTCCACCAAATCCACCTCCTCCACCGAATCCTCCTCCTCCAGGAGCAATGATTCCAGAAACTACAGTAATCCCGAGAAGGGAAATTAGAAGAAGCCGCATGAGGGGTAAAATGAAGAGTGCTTTTTGATTATTTTCGGCTTTTTATATCGTTTCTTGCTACCCGAAAAAGGGGTCGGTTATTTTTATTGCAAATGAATTTGGGTTTTTGCATCGGGAAGCCAATTGCAGAGATGGAAGTAGGCTTTTTTTTTAAAGAATGAGGTTTACTGGAAGCCAGGGGGTTCTAGAGTAGAAGCCTTTGATAAGATTGAAGTTTATAGCCTAAGCCTCTACAAAACATTAAAGCTGCATAACTTTGTTCAAAATCGTCCGGTCTGAATGGAAAAACGTCGAAAATGATCGGGGAAATGTGTTTAGTATACAGGGTGGTCCATAATTACCCGTACAAAATGAAGGAGCCCTAATTTTGGGTACAAGTCCCGGAATGACTAGAAAATTTGTTTTGAAATACTCTGATATATAAGAAAAAAGTTTTTGTTACTGTCAAGTCATAAGAACTTATCCTTCCTCTGCCGTCTGCTTGTTCACACAAACGTAATCATTCGCCGCAGCACGCGGTTTTTAGCAAACCCCTAGAGTTCCTGATTGGCTAAAACTCAACTAAAACTTACCAAAATTTTTTTGAATATTGTCACACATACGTATTCCATCTGTGAGAAATTTGGACATCATAGAATTTTTCATTCACAAGATATTTCTTTTCAACTACTCACTACCATTCTGGCAAAATAGTCCACAAAATCAGAGAAAAATGAGTTTGCTACTCTGTAGAATGTTTGTACTGATGTGGAAGGTTTGAATGGTTGTGATATGTTATTGAAAAGCTAAAAATGTGTTTTGTAACTAATCTGGAGAGTTTCCGAGTTTTTGAGTCGATATATTTGCTAAAATCCAAAAATTGTTGGAAATCTCAACATAAACTTGCCTGTCAATTAGATGGCTAAGATATTTTTCAAATACATGTCACAACATTTTTAATTATTTTTTCGGGTTGCTTTTAATCATTCGTGAAAGATTGGAAGCTCGAGATCGTTTTTGTACGGACCTACATACGCTGAAACTTTGATTGCATGTCAACATTGAAGCGCGTGCAAGTGAAAACCATAGTCGGAAAGTGTGAAATTTATACTATTTCCTGTGAGAGTTAGACGCTCTAGTTTTTGGATGTTAAAGTACCTCTGTATACTAACATTTTAACATTAATAGCTTGGATATCTAACTAAGTTTATTCGAATTATATTATGTCCTAATAGTACTAAAATCACTACTTTTGTCTGTAAAATCGGGTCATCTCTGTTCCCCGTTGTATAACAAAACCCAAAGTTATTCGTTGGGTCTAAGAATCAGCAAACCAACTATTCCTGAGTATTACAACATTTTTATAATAAATTTAAGTCATGAAAAATTTTCTTTCGGCCACGTGAAAGCAACAAAGTTTTGTACGGGTAATTATGGACCACCCTGTACATGGCCCGGCGAAATCGACGCGGGCGCAAAACAACTATGAAACAATCGAATTTTCTATGATTTTTCTGTTTTTATCACATGAAAAAGTGTATTTGAACACGCTGAATCCGAAAAACTTGGTTTTGACAGGGCTTCATTACTTAGTTTTTGAGATAATGCGATATTTGTAACAAAAAATACAAAAATCAACAAACAATCGATTTTTCCAACTATTATTATCTCAAAAATGACGTAATGAAGCCCTATCAAAACCGATTTTTTCAGATTCAGGGTGTTCAAATACATCTTTTTATGTAATAAAATCATAGAAAATTCGGTTGTATTATAGTTGTTTCGCACCCGTGTTGATTTCGCCGGTCGTGCATACTAAACACATTTTCTGATCATTTTCGACGTTTTTTTTTATCGAAATTGACCAATTTTGAACCGCCTAGCTCAGCCGGTAACGCTTCGAGTGTACAGTCGCGGAGCCAAATTTTTTTTCTACAGCTTGGAAAATTTTTGTACGTGTTAGTCATAGCTAGAACTTCAATTTTGTGGTTGACAACTTGTGCCTGGTATAATGAAAGACCCTTGAACTCGTGGAAACTTAAATACGCACGCAATTTTTCAAGCTGTAGAAAATTTTTTGAGTGCGTGGTGCTCAAATCAACTGAGAAACCATAAGCGGAGAACAAACTCCGAAGAAAACTTGCGGAAACCTCTTCCCTTGTCACAAACTATATATACACAACCCGGTGATCTTTAAAAAACTTGATCTTTTGACTCCCAATTCCTCCAAAAATTGTATCATGTGTGTGCAATGAAAACCACCGCTCTTTCCACCGGAAACACTCTATATAAAAACCATACAACTTTCTATTTTCACTTTTTTGAAAAATGAAAATTCTCCTAGCTTGCCTTTTATTGATTACTGTAGTTTCCGGAGTTCTCATCGGGAACGGTGGTCGTGGATATGCTGGCGGATTCTACTCCTCATCTTCTGAGGAATACGGTCACGGGCGACCCCCTAGGCCCCCAGGACCACGCCCACCCCGGCCACCAAGGCCACCCCGACCACCAACAACTCCCCAGTGCCCTAGTGATTGGATGCGATTTCAAAGACCCCAGGGGACTTGGTGTGTAAAGGTGAAGAGGCTTAGGAGACTACAAACTACAAAAACTAGAACTTAGGTGTTTTACGGAGAACTCAACCAGTACAATGCCGAAAACATGTGTCAAGCACAAGGAGCAACACTGACAGGGCTGCAAAATGCCGATGAAAGGTGGCAGGTGGCAAGTGAGTGGAGCGGCTTAGGGGGGGGGGGCTACAAACTACAGGGAGAGGTTTAGAAAAACAGCTAACCGCTACAACCCCCTTAGCCTCTACAAGATCCTTAGCCTCTACAAAATCCTAAGCCTCTACAAGATCCTTAGCCTCTACAAAATCCTAAGCCTCTACAAGATCCTTAGCCTCTACAAGATCCTTAGCCTCTACAAAATCCTAAGCCTCTACAAGATCCTTAGCCTCTACAAAATCCTAAGCCTCTACAAGATCCTTAGCCTCTACAAAATCCTTAGCCTCTACAAACACCTTAGCCTCTACAAACACCTTAGCCTCTACAAACGCCTTATCCTCTACAAACCCTTAGCCTCTACAAAACCCTTAGCCTCTACAAAATCCTTAGCCTTTACCAATTTCCAGACGCCGGTCGCCTCCTAAACGCTCAATATGGCGGTGGATTTGCTGATATTTGGCTTGGCGGCAAGAGAAGGGCACGTTGCCCAACCAAACCCTCCTGTACTCCAAATGACACCTTTGAGTGGACCGATGGACATACCACAGGGACTGCTGGGTTTCATTATCCCGGGAATGAGCCGAATAATGTTCGGTGAGCGGTTTTTACTTGTAGTTTGTAGTCTTAGCCTCTACAAAACTTCAATTCTTTGTGACTCCATTCAGATCGAGCAGTTTAAAAAAAAGAGTTTCCAGCCAGCAAAACTGTCTAGAACTCCACACCTCTGTGGCTAATGGTGTTGCCGCTCGGTATGGATACAGTCATGGTGACCTCGATGATCAGCACTGTACGACTGCGGAGAAGATGTATGCTTGTGGGAAGCGTCCGAGTTAAATGTGATTGATTTTGTGTAAAATACGAATGAATTGAAGTTAGATGTGCAGGTTTTTTTTGGGAAGGGTTGCCACGAAGGCAAGGGTAACTGGCAACCAGGTTTCAGCGGTAAATGGAGTCTAGAAGCTCGGGGAAAATTTTTCTGTAAGAAGACACAGTGTCGTTTCAAAGTATACGAAGATTGTACAATCTCTTCTATATACTAAGCGGCAAGCTCTGTCTGCCAGTCTGTCCAGCGCTTATCACTGAATAACTTTTGAGCCCCTCAACCGATTGGTACCATATTTGGCATGTAGTCATAGGTCCCCGAGCGCTTCGATTCTATACCGTTTGGAGCTTGGGTTACTGTAGGATTACGGTAGCTACAGTAACCCATTTTTTGAAAACGTGTTCGGAATGAACGGAACTATTCCGATTTTTGCATGTGGTATCTACGGGACCCCAATAGCACACCAACAAAAAATGGTGAAAATTACTGTAGGATTACGGTAGTTACAGTAACCCAGAAACTTCCAGAGATTCCAGTAACTTCTCGAAACTTCCGGAAACTTCCGGAGCTTCCAGAACTTCCAGGAACCTCTAGAAACTTTCAGGAAACTTCCGGAAGCTTCTCGAAACTTCCGGAAGTTTCCAGAAGCTTCTCGAAACTTGCGGAAACTTCCAGAGCTTCCAGAACTTCCAGGAACCTTTAGATACTTCCAGAAACTTCCAGAAGCTTCCAGAAACTTCCAGAAATTTCCAGAAGCTTTTCGAAACGTACTCATTTTGACGGGGTTTCAAATTTTATGAAATAATACACATAAAACCCCCCGGTGAGGAGCGCAGCGACGAACAAAAAGGAGGTGAGCCGCCGTAGGCGGCGCCACCGACTGGTGTTTCCTAACACTCCACGGCCCGGTTAGATCAACGCGACGCCCAAAACGTGCTCACAACAGCAGTGGACTTCAACAATTCTCTAAGATTTTTTTTTGATTTTATAAAAAGAAAAGATGTATTTGAACACGCTGAACCCGAAAAAATTGGTTCCGATAGGACTTCAGTACTTAGTTTTTGAGATAAAAATTGCTGAAAACATCGATTTTTCGTTCAAATATCGCATTATCTCAAAAACTAAGCGACGAAGCCCTGTCAAAATCAATTTATTTGGATTCAGCGTGTTCAAATACATTTTTTCATGTAATAAAATTAGGAAAAATCATAGAAAATTTGGTTTTTTCATAGTTGTTTCGAACCAGTATCGATTTCGCCGGGCCGTGTCCTGATTGGTTCAAATCAATTAACTTGGATGACGAATTTTGGCTTTTTTGTTCAAATAATCATGACTAGGTTCTGAGAAATTTTCGATTTTCTCAGATTTTGGGTCCCACCACGAAAATTTCAAATCTACCGTATCTCGGTCATTTTTCGTCCAATCGAAATGGAAAATATATATTTGGAATCAGTGTTCAAAGGGCTTCAAAATGAATATATTCATGACTAGATTCTGAACGATTTTTGCTCTTGGCTCCGTGGCGCAACCGGTAACGCTATTGAACTCCAGCAGACTGACCCCTGGTTCAATACCCAGTCTTCAGAATTTTTTTCGTTTTTTTTTCTAATACTTACGTCTTCCCTCTGCACCAATTTTACAGTTGTTTTCGGCTCTAATCCGTTATTTAATCTTCAGAACTCATGGGAATACCCGGCGAATGCTGAAGATTCGGTACACCTAGCAAAGTTCCGAAAAAATACTCCCGAGAATATCTTTTTTTATGTTTTCCGGAGGACAAAATGAAACTTTTGAACCCAACTTTATACCCTTCCGTTCCAAACTACACACATTGAACTTTTGACACCCGGTATGCAATAAAATCGACAAGTATAAAAGCACCGGAAACCCATGTTTACCTGAAAAATGCGACAACTTTTCATACTTTGTGTTGGGATTACTGTAGTTTCCGGAGTTCTCATCGGAAACGGTCGTGGATATGCCGGCGGATCCTCCTCTTCATCTTCGGAGGAGCATGGTCATGGCCACGGGCGGCCCCCGAGGCCCCCGGGGCCACGCCCACCACGCCCACCAAGGCCACCACCAACTCCTCAGTGCCCTAGTGATTGGATGCGATTCCAGAGACCCCATGGTGTTTGGTGTGTTAAGGTGAGAAGGCTTGGGGTACAAAAACTACAAAGACTACAAACTACAAAATACAGGTTTTCTACCAAATGGCTAACCAGGTGACCGCAGAGGCTTTGTGTCAATCACGGGGAGCCACTTTGTCAGGACTGCAGAATGCCAATGAGAGAATGCAGATAGCAAGTGAGTAGAGGCTACAAACTACAAACCTCTAAGCCTCACCGAAATTTTTCCAGACCAAGGCCGCATCCTAAACGCCCAAAACGGTGGTGGCCTGTCCGAAGTGTGGATTGGCGCCAAGAGAAGAGCACGTTGCCCAACTAAACCCTCCTGTTGGCCAGATGACACTTTTGAGTGGACCGATGGGCATACTGTAGGAACTGCTGGGTTCCATTGGGCACCACAGGAGCCTAGTAATTATGGGTAGGTCTTTCTAGGGCTTAGCCTCTATAAAATCCTACTTTTCCAGCTTCCAACCCTGCCTTGAACTCCACATCTCAGTTGCTGACGGTGTAGCAGCTAGGTATGGATACGCTCACGGTGACCTGGATGATCAATACTGTCCGGAGGTTCTGAAGATGTATGCTTGTGGAAAAGTTCCGGTATAAAGATATTTGAATAAAAATATTTTTGAAGTTTTGTTTGACGGGAACTTGAACCATAATCACAGTATTGACCTGGTCGTTCTTTAACTGTAACAATTTTCCTAGGAAAAAACCTTCACGATGCAAAATGGGCTCGGTATCAGTTGTTGTGAAAAAATTTTCGGTTTTTTCGGAAATTTTCGAAAAAATTTTTAGGTACGAAATTTCCGAAAATATTATCGCCGGGAAATCGCTTGGAATCTGAACTTTTCATCAAAAAATTCACTAGCGATCTATGAGAAAAAGATCTGGAAAATGAAACATTTTGGCCAATTTTGATGATTTTTAAAGTTTTGTTGCTTTTCGAGGAAATGGTCGAGACAAGAATAAAATTTTTCACTTACGTTCCAAATTGTTTTTCGGTTTTTTTTCGGTTTTTTCGGACAAATTTTCCCGAAAAAAACGATTTTTCGAACATTTTGCAGACGCCATTTTTTGCACAATCCTGCTCGGTATCCCAGTTAGGAAGGTTGATTGCAAATTGGAAGTTGATTGACCGAACCGATCAAAAAATACCGGCAAACTCTAAATATCTCTAACAGGAAAAATTTCCAAAATCGATCAATTATCGATTTTCCTCTACATCAAGGGGGCGGGGCCAGGCCAAATTGTGATTTTTGTGATTAGTAGTCATAGTAGTATACATGCATGTAAGATCAAATAGCAGTTGATCCATAGCAGAAGAGACAAATATAGCAGTTGAGACACTAGCAGTTACAACATAGCAGTTGATCACCCCCATAGCAGTTGAGATATAGCAGTTGAGTACCTACCAAAAAACCCACGTCGCTTTTTGACTTTCAAAAGTCAAGCGTCACCCCCAATTTCACTGAACTTTGATTCGAAAAAAAAGTCATAAAACGGCGATATAACATCGGAACAACTTGCGACATATAAACCCAATGTCTTCGCCGGGAGAGGCATGCATCTTTCCCCTAGCGATGCCCAGTTTCCAGCTTTACCTCTTATTTTTCTTGGGGATTACTGTAGTCTCCGGGATCTTTTTGGAGAAATCAGTGTCTTATTCCTCTTCCTCCTCATCGGAAGAACACCACCACCACAGGAAGCCACACCGTCATCACCACCATAGACCTCACAGGCCAAAATCTTCATCATCCTCTGAGGAGTATAGACCACGACCCCATAAGCCACGCCCACCTCGTCCACCTACCCCGAAGCCTACCCCGAAGCCTACTCCAACCTGCCCCAGTGACTGGATGACATTCAATAGACCTCAAGGGACTTGGTGTGTTAAGGTGAGGCGTGGGGTCCAGAGACTACAAAGACTACAAAAAGCTTCAGGTATTCTACACAGCCCCGGTGCTTCAAGTGACTGCTCAACAGTTGTGTCAAGGGCAGGGAGCCAATTTGACAGGGGTACAGGACGCCAATGAGAATGCGCAGATTGCAGGTGAGGAGAGGGTTAGTAGGTATAAACTAAATGGGGAGGCTTAGCCGGGGGCAGTGAGTACTCAATATCTTCAGGCGCGCTGCGGTCGCGTAGCGGCAGAGTTTGCGCGTTAAGGGTCAGTCGTTAAGAGCCCGGAGCAAGAGCACGAGCAGGACGTGACCCCGTTCCCTATTACCCTAGAACTCTGAAAGATGCCTAGACCCCTTAGCCCCGCTCCTGCTCCCCTCCTATACTTCAAAATGGTGTATTTTCCAGCGGCCGCCCGTGTCGTCATCAACCAAAACGGTGGTGGCCAAGCAGAAGTATGGCTCGGCGCATCTCGTAAATCCACCTGCCCTCTCCGTACCTCCTGTGCTCCCCTCTACACCTTCGACTGGACAGATGGACATACCACTGGCGTCGCTGGATTCCAATGGGCACCCAGTGAACCCAACGGACTGATCTTCCCCACACCATACAATCCGCACAATTGGGGACAACAAATGTGTCTGGATCAGTTGATTAGTGGGAATTCGGATAAGACGTTGTTCGGATATCCACATGGTTCGATGGATGATACTCATTGTCAGAAGAGCTATAGACTGTATGCTTGTGGGAAGAGACCCAGTTGATTTTTTGATAAAATGGAGAATAAATGATTCTGTGGTAGTGAATTTTTGAGTGTTTTACTGGTAGTCTCAGTTGTTCGGATCCATATGATTTTTGGATCGTATATGCACCCATATTAGTGATTTATGATGAACATGTTATTTATGACATCATCGTCTGGAAATATAACTGAAAATATGATTTTTAACTCAAAAATTCAAAA
>GL380098.1:93868-106472 GCA_000143925.2 Caenorhabditis brenneri
TAAGCCCAAGCAAAATTTGGTATTTTTCGGAAAAAAAATGTTCACGGAGGGCCCAAGTTGTTTTTCGCAAAAACCGATATAATTCAAGATGGGGGCCAGATTTTTAGTATGGTCCAAGAGAATTTTTTGCAGCAAATTGCATGGAGAATCCAAAAAATCAAATAAAATTTTACTGCCTCTATTCAAAATTTTCGAGAAAAATCGAAAAAAAAAACCAATATTTTCAAAACTATTTGAGCCACTTCCCAAGTTCGTAGATGGCTCAAAAGTTTATTGGAGATGCCCTAAGGTATATCAACCCCTCAAAGTTGATATACCTCAAAAATGAAAATTTTCTGAGCTGAAAATCATATTTTCAGCTATATTTCCAGCCTAGTTGCTAGATTTACAGCTAGACACTAGGTTTTGTAGAGGATTAGCATGCCTACAAACCACAAAAGTTCAAAAAACCTGACGAAACATCACCACCTTTCCCTCAACAAAACCTGAGAACTACCCCATAACCCATGTAACCCACCACTTTCTCCATATAAAACACCCCTAGCACCCCTTTGTTTCCTTAGTTTTCCTCAGTTTTCCCCCGAAAAATGAGGTTCTACCTCTCCCTAACCCTTCCCCTGCTCCTATTCCTAACCCCCTTGCACAGTTTGGATTCTGAAACCAACTCACCCACCTATAAATTCACAATTGTCTCCGGTGCCCCAACCACGTTGAATGCATCTGATGTCCTTGAAGTGGCTAGCTTTGAGGAGTGTACGGAGAAGTGTCAGAAGGATCAACAGTGTATAATGGCGTATCAGGCAAATTCTTCTGATCCATGCTATCTGTTTGCGTGGAATTCTATTCAGGAGGTGGCACGCAATGAGTCCGGAGGAGTGGGGACGGTGGCGTTCAAGGTGAGGTGTTGTAGAAAAAAAACGAGTCCCGGGTATTGCTCAGAATCAATATTCTACCCCAAAACAGTTATCTCAGATAGTAAGATCCCGCTAACCGCTTTTTGTTCCAGGTCTACACCGACCAACCATCTTGCGAGTTGAACGCCCAGTTCCTGATGAATGGCAGGATTTATGTAAGTGTTTTTAGATGGGGACCCATCATAAATTGACCATGTTCCAGCCAATTTCCCCAAATGACACTATGAACTATCTATGGAAAATCGATACATCAGAGGACGGATGGAAGATTACCTATAGTGAGTTTTAAGATACCGGTAGACTAGGTACTGGACCCGGTAGTTCATCCTAGCAGTACCAGATGACTGCGCGCTCACCTCGTTCTGCCGCAAAGTTCATGTCTGCGGCACACGCAACGCAACCGCAGCGCGCTGGAAATTCGGCGGGAAACTTCTTTCCCGTTGTTTTCCTGTAACTGGCACGCCTAGACTCGATGTTTTCAGACGCAGCGCGGTCTGCAACGCGCCTTTTTTGCCGCAGATCTGCGGATGCGGCACTTCCCGGATCGACAAACCGCACCTTTTGCCCATGCCTGACCATGACCGCCACATTGAAAAACCTAGGCCATGACGACGTGGCCTTACTTTTTCAACGTGTTATATGACACAAAAATACCTATTTTCAGTCGAAAAACGCGAAGAAGAGAACCTAGTCTGCGGAAACTTCTCGTTCAACCGTCCCTATCCAGATGGCTGTAACCCGGAATGCATGACGACCATGGTCCAGCTAAACGGTGAACCAGGTCCTCTCTCCTACACTTACAAATCTTATCAAGCAACCACTTGGATGGAGTGTGTCAATGAGTGTCAAAAGAACCGCGAGTGTTTCGTGACCTACTTCCGGGATGGGGTGGAGAATTGTACTTGGTACATGGTCGACGATATCATGTTCATTAATCGAACAGAAGCGTCCGCCGGAAAGCACATCGCCTTGAAGTTGCCATTGAGTAATCGGTCGTGTAAACTGACTACAGATGAGTTGTTGAATGATCAATACTATGTTAGTGAGTTATCAGCAGGCTTGCTCGGGAAATACACTCTGGAAAAAAATTTTTTCGTGAATTTTTCTGAATCAGTTTCTTTGGAAAACAGAAACAAGCTTTTACCGACTTTTTCCGTAATTTTCTCCGAAAAAGCCGGTAAAATTGCAATTTCACTACTCTGATTTTAAGCAAGTTTGATTCACAATAGGATGCAATAACTTTTTCAGCTTGCGGCCGGCAAAATCGATCATGCATTTGAGATGTCCTTTTTCCGTGTGAGGACCACACCTAAATACTACAAGATGCAGTTCTATCGTGAGTTCACAAAGGCCCGAATCGTGGCTCCGCGTCACTTGGCAACTTGCCAATTCGCAACTGCGACATATCGCAACTATGACATTTCGCAGCCAACCATCTCGCAATTACGAAGTTTTGCAACTGACTTTGGCAAGTAGATTGGACTTGTACTTCAGCCAAAATGTATAAAAGTTTCCTAGACTTATTTGACGATCTCAATATTCACGTTTATCTCATTTCTGGCGTGACCCTTGCCTTCCACGTCGTTTTGTACTAGTTGCGAAATGTCAAGTTGCGAAATCGACGTTAGTTGCGAAACGCCGCAGTTGCGAATTGGCAAGTTGCGTAGTGACGCGGAGCCCGAATCGTTGCCTAACAGCTATGGTAACTTGCTCTAGAGTTCAATCTTCACAAACCTAATTATTTTGGCAGGAATTCAAATTTGAAATTTCGTCTCTATTTTGTCTCTCGGGTTTTTGAACTTTTCCGGAATTCTAGAAAACACCCGGGACACTGATGCTCATGGCCTTTAAGAATTTGAATAATACCCGCAACTCAAAGAAACTTTTTCGGGACTTTTACAAAAATTGAGTCGGATGAATCCCGTCATCGGCAGTGTGTAGAAAATTATCGATAAAATTGTCGATAATTTTATCGAAATCTAATCGAAAAAATATTGATAAAAATTTTTCGATAATTGTCGATAATTGTCGAAAAATATTTATCGACAAATTCATCGATAAAATGTCGAAAGAACTTTGAAAAAATTTCGAAAATTATCGATAATTGTCGATAATTTTCAAAAAACTTTTATCGATAAATTATTGTCGATATTTATCGAAAAATTTGTCGAAACGGGAATTATCGACAAATGATTGTCGATAGTTACACACTGGTCATCGGTACAGGACGAAATATACAGCTTCTGAGAACGAGTGGCCGCGAGGAACTGGGAATCCGATACGAGCGGCGGCCACGGCGGCCAATCACTGTTTCTGTCCAGTTTTTATCTGGGTTTCTAGCGTTTTTTTTAGTATTGCAGTTAGAAAAAGAAGAACAACAGTGAAAAACACACCGGCAAAAAAAGAAAATTCGCGTTCTTAGACGCTGTGTATTTTGTCCTGTAGCATATTTTGACACGAGCACCAAGAGGAGAATGTCTCCAAAAACTGCTAGTCTACCGGAATCAAAAATGAGAACAATTCCGAGAATTCGTACTTTTTCCAGTCAACGAAGAGCCACAAATCACCCGAACCATCCCTGGATGTGAGATGAACACTGTCGGTTCACAGGTGCGTGAAAACGGAAAAAACGACCCGAATCCAATTGTGTGCATGCGTCTCGAAAACGCGCCAGGTATTACCTACAATGCCGCCAAGGAGATCTGCAATGAGTGGGACGGGAAACTGATGACACAACGACACGCCGGATTCCTCCAAATTTGTTATGCTAGACTGGATTACGCCGCGATGCCATGGAGATGGATAACACGGTTCGGAAAGTGGGGATTCCCCGACTGGCCGACGAAGGATGTCAAATTCTGGATGGGGTTGGAGAAGGATAATGGCACCGGACAGTGGCACTGGTTGGCACCGGAATGGGCAATCACTAACAACTACAAAATTACGACGTGCAAAAATCCCGAAAATACAGAAGACATCACCTTCTATCCCAACAAAGTTGAAATGACATGGGCGCCGGGACAGCCGGTTAATAAGCCCGGATTGGATTGTGCTTACACACTTCACAAGGCAGGAGCGTCGTTCCCAGGATTTGGGCACTACAGTTCGACGTGAGTTTGGCTATATTATGCAGTCGCGGTACCATGAACACTCACGACACTCCGCTCCGCAAGTACTACGCACCAAGGCTGTCAAAATGGGGGCCGCGGCCGAAATCGGGTTTCTGGATTTTGTTAATCTGCTGCTCAGGAGTTACGGCGGCCAGCGGCCCTATAATATGACGGCCGACTACGGCCTTCTACGGCCTGGCCGCTTAGGCCGCGGCACCTATTTTGACAGTCTTGTTACGCACTTGTTACGCAAAAAAAGCGTTCTTCGAGAGTCGCCGCGACTGCACAACTTTTTCTTTCAACTCATTTCAAAGAATTTCCAGATGTGACGCTGAACAAGCCGACGGATTTTTGTGTGGGACCCCTAGACAACAGGACAAGGGTATCATGAAATATGCTGACATTATGAAGGAGTACGAAGGATGATTTCCTTTCTTTTTTGAATATTGATTTTTTAATAATAAAACACAAGTTGTTAATTAATCTGTCAATTTTATTGCGTTTTTGTGATTACCGCGCACCTAGTTCAAGCAAGTGCGCTCCACTCGAGTTACGCGGGGATTCAAATTTTCCGTACTTGCTGCAACGTCTATGATGAGGCGGTATGTAGCACAAAACTTGAACCTATTTTCAGAAAATTAGATCATTTTTTATCAATGTTGATGAGAAAAAAACTGAAAAAAAATTTTTTTTCGAAACGTCTCATTAACGGGGGTTTTCGACCACAACATCTTGTCAAAAATGGAAATTTTATGCTTATTATTATGCTCGACTTGGAAAACAATCAAAAAATTACAGCAGGAAGCAGAGAGTGGAAAATATGAAATTTTCGAATTGCCACCAGAAATCATATTGTTCGCAGCAGAGCGCGCTAGCCAAAAACCGGTAAAATCAGCGTAAAAATCTTGAATGCGCGTGGATTTTGTTTTGCACCGCTCCCCATTACCAAACATCACCAGCAAACCACCTCAACAAAACCTGAGAACTACCCCATAACCCATGTAACCCATCACTTCCTCCATATAAAACACCCCTATTTCCTTACTTTTCCTCAGTTTTCCTTAGTTTTACCTCACCCCACAAAATGAGGTTCTACCTCTGCCTCACCCTTCCCCTAATCCTATTCCTAACCCCCTTGCACAGTTTGGATTCTGAAACAAACTCACCCACCTATAAATTCACAATTGTCTCTGGTGCCCCAACTACTTTGAATGCATCTGATTTCCTTGAAGTCGCTAGCTTTGAGGAGTGTACGGAGAAGTGTCAGAAGGATCAGCAGTGTATAATGGCGTATCAAGCGAATTCATCTGATCCATGCTATCTGTTTGCGTGGAATTCTATTCAGGAGGTGGCGCGGAATGAGTCCGGAGGAGTGGGGACGGTGGCGTTCAAGGTGAGGGTGCTGGAAATAGAAAAACACTGGTTAGATGTACTTGCTCGGAAGATGACACACAAAAAAACCGGAAAAAAAATGCTGAGTACTGGGTATTTCTCGAAGTCTCAATCAGGCGTCCCAGGCACGGTTCATTTCCGAATATTTTTCCAGGGTCCCGGATAGAGTCCCGAAAAAAATACCGGAAAAGATTCCGAGTGTAGAGTTTTCTGTTCCAATTGTCTAATAGCTAACCTAGTCGGCTCAACGGTCCTGTAGACCCCCGCTAACCACTTCCTATTCCAGGTATACACCAACCAACCATCTTGTGATCTAAACGCCCAGTTTTTGATGAATGGAAAGATTTACGTAAGTGCCCTTGGTTAGTGATCCATCATGGAAAAGCTTTGTTGCAGCCAATTTCCCCAAATGACACTATGAACTACCTGTGGAAAATCGATACGTCAGAGGATGGATGGAAGATTACCTATAGTGAGTTAGAGGGTTACAGGTGCCTGGATACTGGTGGACCAGATCCTGTGGCATTCTGAGCACGGAAACCCCTAGCCACTCTTATTTCCAGTCCAACAACGCGAAGAAGACAACATTATCTGCGGGAACTTCTCCTACAACCGCCCATATGAAGACGGCTGCAACCCCGAATGCATGTTAACCTTTGTCCAACTCAACGGAGAACCCGGTCCTCTATCCTACAATCCCAACACTTTCCCAGCCTCTTCCTGGCAGGAATGCAGAGATACGTGCTTCAATAATCGAGAATGCTGGATTCCGTACTGGCAGGAAGGGGTTTCCGAGAACTGTACCTGGTACAAAATCGACGACATTTGGTTCATCAATAAGACAGAAGCATCGGAAGGCAAACGTATCGGGTTGAAGCTTCCACTGAGCAATCGGTCATGTAAGCTGACGACAGATGAATTGTTGAATGATCAGTACTATGTAAGAGAAGTGTATTTTGTAGAGTGTAGAGGCTAAGGACTCTTAGCCTCTACAACTCTTTGAATTGTCATAGCTCCCTTCAAAATGATCCAAACTGAGCGGTTAAAAGAGCAAAATAATCGCAAAAACGGCGATTTTTCAGTACATCAACAAAAAAATCGGTTGGGCATTCGCCTCGTCCTTCCTTCGTGTCCGGACCACACCCAAGTACTACAAGTTCCAGTTCTATGGTAGGTTACGGGTACTAGAAGGAGGGCAGAATAGGCTTTTGAACTCATTCTGTGGGAAGAAAATTTTGGAAACAGTGTTTTTTTATGGCACGCCACAGTCTGATCCTGACTTGACGCCAAAGCTGTCCGAGTGCCGGCCACGGCTTTTTGCCATAAGTAGGCCGCGGTTCAGGCAATCGGACCGCCTGAGGCATCAGAAACATCCCACCGCAACGAAGCTCCATAGAAAAACGGCCGCGGCCCAGCCCTCAAGATTTGTGACGGAATGGCGAAAAAAGCGTTGCAGGCCGCGACGCGCCTGACTAGCTTCCCGCCAAACTCAATGCTTTCAAGCGCGTTGGCGTTTTAACTGCCACATCTTGATAACTGTGCGCCTAATGCACTTGGTTTGGGTAGCGCAGCGGTCATGGCGCGGACTGCAGAATTCGGGATACGGCAAGAATGTTCATGAACATGTTCATGAGCAATATCAACATATAATCCAGTGGAGCGCACCAGAACCCTGTCCCTGTTTTCATCCGCGGGCGGCCTATCGGCGGCTCGCTGTCAGCCTAACGGCGGCCCGCAAACTGCCCGCCGTTTGTTCCCCAATTAGCCGCCGGCGGGCCGCCGATAGGCTGACGTTCGGCATCCGCGGTCTACCTGTGCAAGTAGGGATGCTATCTCTCGAAACAGTGGGGGCAATGTGCCCTAATAGTT
The DNA here is from genome assembly GCA_000143925.2 of Caenorhabditis brenneri. Taxonomy (NCBI): domain Eukaryota; kingdom Metazoa; phylum Nematoda; class Chromadorea; order Rhabditida; family Rhabditidae; genus Caenorhabditis; species Caenorhabditis brenneri. The sequence continues at coordinate 101,154 of GL380098.1, forward strand.
GGGCCAGCTGCGTGGCAAGAAATGCGCGGCGACGGCGCTATGATTGGGGCCAATGCCCGGTTACATCGTCACCTTTTATGCGAATGAATATCTCGGCAGAAACGCCCCTCTCAAAATGAATTTCCAGTCGACGAAAACGCGACACTTGTCCGTGCAATCCCGGGATGTGAAGTAAACACTGTCGGCTCTAAAATGGAATTGGATTTGACTGACCCGACTGTATGTATGCGACTGCAAAAAGCACCGGGTATTACCTACAATGCGGCGAAGGAGATCTGCAATGAGTGGGACGGAAAACTGATGCCAGAACGGCACTCTGGTTTTCTTCAAGTGTGTCTGGATACGTGGACCCACGCCATGATGCCATTCACCTGGTCGAATCCGTATCCGAAATGGGGGTTTCCTGAGTGGAAAGAGAAGAATACAAAGATTTGGATGGGTATAGAAAAGGATCAAGCATCCGGGCAGTTCAAATGGCTGGCACCCGAATGGTTGATAACTAATGGGCAAATTGTGAAGACGTGTGCCCGATTTGATGCATCCGATTGGATTACCTTCCGTTCGCACAAAGTCGATATGACATGGGGTCCCAATCAGCCAGTGATGAAGCCCGGATTGGATTGTGCTTACACTTTGAAAGTTGCCAAAGATTCATATCCAGGTTATGGACATTATACCGCAACGTGAGTTAACCTAGTGAGAAGTATTCTTCCTCTGTTTTTCAGATGCGACGCAGAACCAGCTGATGGATTTTTGTGTGGAACTCCCAGACAAAAAGACAAGGGTATCCCGAAATATCAAACCATTCTGGACGAGTATGGTGATGTGACGGCATGGAAAGAGCAAAATATATTTCCATATTTGTATCCTCAGTGATTGCTGTTTGAATTTTTATTTGAAAAAAAGGAAATATCATGTTTTTTTAATGTTTTTCAGCAAAAACATGTATAGAAATTTTAAATTGTCTCCGAAAATCGGGAAATTCGCAACAGAGCGCGCTTGCTTAAACTGGAGGTTTCGAAGTTTCCGAAAAAAAAAACCAGCAAAATATTTTAAATGCGCGCGGAAATTTTCAGTCCACTGGAGCGCGTTTGTTGGAATTTTGAATTTTTCTAGAAAACAATTTTTTTTTGCAAAATAATTTTTGTTAGCTTTTCAGCGCTCTAACGACTTCTATTTTGGAAAAGGTTTTCACATTCGATTCTTTGCAAATTTCGAGGAAAATAAGCATTAAAATTTTGAATGCGCGCGGATTTTCCCTAGCTCGATGGAGCGCGCTTGCTGGAATTTTTTTCCGCGAAAGTTTTTTTTTTCAAAGAAAATTATACAATTCTGCGACTTTTTCAGCGCTTCAAAAGCCTTTTCCAAAATGTATCCGTCAAAAAACTACAATTGGTACTCGACAAGTAAGCAAAAAAACCCAGAATTTTCAAAAAATCGATAATTTTTTTTCGAAGAAAGCCAACGACAACATGAGCAACAACAGACAAATGAGTCGCGACAAACACGGTATTCGGACGTCGGACGTTATGAGCTGGGAAGTTTCAACGATGCGGAGAGCGTCGAATTCCGAAAACGATCAGTTGGATCAGTTTCCGATGAAACGATTAAGCGGTGGACCGATTTTCAGACAGAAATGAGGGAGCAGTGTTCGCTGAGAAAAGTTATTGATTTTTTGAGCAAAAAAAATCGATAAAATCGATTTTCCAGGTCTCAAAAGAGGAAATCGACGAGAAATTGAAAACGTTCCCGAAGAAGAAATGGGAATTTGAAGAGGAGATTGATGATTATCCACAATATTCACAACAATATGACAGTTCGTTTTTTGAAAAAATAAATAATTATCGATTTTTTCTCAGGAAGCAAGTACAAATTCGTGCGAACAGTCGAAAACGAAAACGATAGCCAATCCAGCAGTTCTAGTGCGAAACACGACGATGACGACTGTCAAATAATCAATGTGACCTCCAGATCGGCATCGGAAGATAAAGAAGTATGAAAGTGTGCTCTATTGAACGTGACGGGAAAATTCAAAACATTTTGTAATTTCTTAGCAATTATAGGTTGTGTTAGACAGTTTTTACATATATTTTCACTTGTGTATCGATTTTTTCTGTAAAAAGCAAAAATCGATAAATTTATCCATTTTAACCGATGAAAAATTGACCTCTATTCCCAGAAAAGGACGAAATTTTTTAATTTTTGCGTCATGTTCAATAGAGCGCACTTTCAGCATTTTTCAATTTTTTCCAGAATGCACCACAGCCGCCAAAAGTCATTGAGGAAACTTCTGAAAATCAGTCTTTTGACAAGACTGAAGACTCGATTTTCGTCATTTCTGAAGGAGAAAAAGACAAAATCACACCTATCGATAGCCACGTCAACACTCAAATTGCCACGTCATCATCGCCACAAAAAGAAGTAAGTGCGCTCCGTTGAAATCGCGCGCGGAAGGCGATTCGAATTTTAGTTCCCTCCGGAAAATGTTAGCATTAGAGCGCACTTTCCTAACTAATAGACTCTTAATTACCTCCGAAACTCAGAAAGTTCGCATTAGAGCGCACTTTCCTCTGTCAACGCCCCGATTTTCAGAATTCACCGACCAAAGTCACTCCAAAGACCCCAGAAAAAGTCACGTCATCATCGCCACAAAAAGAAGTAAGTGCGCTCCGTTGAAATCGCGCGCGGAAGGCGATTCGAATTTTAGTTCCCTCCGGAAAATGTTAGCATTAGAGCGCACTTTCCTAACTAATAGACTCTTAATTACCTCCGAAACTCAGAAAGTTCGCATTAGAGCGCACTTTCCTCTGTCAACGCCCCGATTTTCAGAATTCACCGACCAAAGTCACTCCAAAGACCCCAGAAAAAGTCACGTCATCATCGCCACAAAAAGAGGTAAGTGCGCTCCGTTGGGATCGCGATTCGAATTTCAGTTTCCTTCAGAAAATTTTGATTTTAGCATTATAGCGCACTTGCTTAACTAATAGACTCTTAGTTACCTCCGAAACTCATAAAGTTTGCATTAGAGCGCACTTTCCTCTGTCAACGCTCAAAATTTCAGAATTCACCGTCCAAAGTCACCCCAAAGACCCCAGAAAAAGTCACGCCGTCATCGCCACAAAAAGAAGTAAGTGCGCTCTATTGAAATCACGTGCGGGCGGCGATTCAAATTTCCTCCGAAATTCGAAATATTCGCATCAGAGCGCGTTTGCTCAAAACAGACGTTCTGCTAGTCTGTGATTGCTTTTTGCGATAAATACGGCTCCTGAACAGTATAGAAAAACGTAAAATTTGATTTTCCTCCAGAAAATCAGTTTTTCAGCATTAGAGCGCATCTGCTGCATAAGAAATTTCAATTTACCTCCGAAACTTAACATTTTCGCATAAGAGCGCACTTGCCTCTACGAACGTTTACATTTTCAGAATTCACCGCCCAAAATCACCCCAAAGACCCCAGAAAAAGAGCCAACACCCCTCGTGACTCCGCCCCCTTCTTCTCCATCGAAAATCGTGTCACCAGAATGCATACTTCACAAGTACGGACACTGTTTCTCACCCAAAACATGTCCATTTGCTCACGGAGTCGTTCAGGCAGTCAGACGGTAGCTGACATCCAAAAATCAATAATCACCCAAACAAATTATTTTAAGAAAACAAACTGTGGCCACTGGTTGGAAGCGAAAACTTCCAAATGTTCCCATTTGCTTGGTAAGTTATAGGAATGTGCGCTCTATCGAACGTGCGCATTTTGGCGGTCGTTTGAATTTTAGGTCGTTCAATAGAGCGCACTTACTTGTTCAGCTACGAGTTTTTCTTATTTCAGGGCTATTTCAATTTTCAATGCTGGAATTTCGACTGTGAGATGCGTCACATCGTTTACCCATCCGACGATATTTAGTTCTTTTCATTTCGTTATTCTGTTCCTCCTCTGTACATTTCAATGTCATTTTTTTTTGCAAAACTTGTTTTACCAATTTTCTAGTGTTATATCGAAATATTTTTCCAGATAAAGTTTTCAAAACTGACCTGGTTCTCGTCGCGCGGAAGTTTTGATGGGGAAAAACGATGAAAACTATGAAATTCTTGAAAAAACCAACCCAATACAATAAGATCATTACAGAACACAATCAATCAAGAAAAATCAATAAAACAGAAGGATTCAACACAAACAAAATGCTATAAACTACTGAAAAAAGGTCATCTCGGTGACTGCTCCTCCCACGCAAACTGCAATCCCTCTCGCGTCATTCCACACCACTCCATGATCCTCTGCCACTCTCGAAATCCACAAAAGTTGAGATCCTCGGTCATCGCGTCGTACACCTTTTTGTCAATCAAACACGATTTTATGGTTCGAATCGAGTTGGCTTGCTCGATAGCAAACTCCCAGTCTAGGCTCAGATCGTCTTGGCGGTATCTGGAAGAAGTGATTTTGAAGTTATCTTGATTCATTTTGTAGTTTGTAGTCAAATGGTTCTTGTGAAAAATGGCCTGAGAAACCATGAAAAACGCCTAAAAACCGACTAGTTGTTGAAAGTTTTGTAGAGGCTCAGCGATTTTGTAGTTTCTGTGCTCTGAGCCTCTACAAACGTAGGCTAGGCAACAGTAGAACTGTGCATTTTGGCAGAGGCTAAGCATCAGAAATATATGTAATCGCTAAGCCGCTACCAAAAAAATTAGCCTCTACAACACCTAAAACCACTGTAAATGTGTTAGTTTTCAACCGATTTCGTTCGGCGTTGTATCGGAATCTGAAGGATTATCGAGCCTACAGACTATGCTCTCAGATAAGATTTCACTGCTTTCGACACCCAACAGCACAAAAACGTCGGAACTCGGGATCGAAAATGTCCAATTAATTATTTTTACTAGATGTTTATTAGTTTTCAGAAAAATTGGAAAAAAATTGAAATCTCAAAATTTTGTCTGAAAAAAATTTTGACTGTAAAAACTTTTCGAAAAAAGTTTGAAATTTTATATTGTTCTAATTTTCCAAAAAAAAAAATCGATTGAAATCGAGACACAAAAATTATGAAAATATCAAGCCTAATTTTCAGGCAAATACTCATTGACTGCAGGTCTCATTGACTACATTTACTCATTGACTGCACAGTCTCATTGACTGCAAGGTCTCATTGACTGCACTATGCTCATTGACTGCACTGTGCTCATTGACTGCAAAGTCTCATTGACTGCAATTTGCTCATTGACTGCACTATGCTCATTGACTGCTAAGTCTCATTGACTGCATTCTTGAAGCAGTTAACTACCACAATCCTATCTGAATATTTTCCCGGACTTATACTCTAAAATTTCATC
>GL380098.1:106686-130881 GCA_000143925.2 Caenorhabditis brenneri
TCCCGGACTTATACTCTAAATTCCAGCAATACTTTTTGAGATGCAATGTTAATCACAAGACACCTATGAGTTTGGAAATTAAGAAAACTACTTACACATTTTGTGAAAGGAACACTATTCTTGCTCCAGCTCTTATTCAGTGAAAGCTGCTTCGAAAAATATCAGGATTAGTTGATTGAGGCTTAGGTTTTCCATTATTTTTCTAAAACGCAATCGGGAAGTAACTGATCAAAATTCTACAGATCAAGGAAAACTGTTTGCTCTAGACCTAAGCCTATGATAAAAACCTAAGCCTATCATATATGATGAAGCAGTCAGAGCGCAGTCATTGAGTATAATGCAGTTAATAAGACTTTGCAGTCAATGAGCATGGTGCAGTCAATGAGCAAATTGCAGTCAATGAGACTTTGCAGTCAATGAGCATGGTGCAGTCAATGAGCAATTTGCAGTCGATGAGACCTTGCAGTCAATGAGACTGTGCAGTCAATGAGTAAATGTAGTCAATGAGACCTGCAGTCAATGAGTATTTGCCTAATTTTCAACGGTGTCGTAGAGCCTAAATTTCAGTAAATGAAGTTCACTTTTAAATCTCAACTGCTAAGGGTGTGATCAACTGCTATGTTGTACCTGCTACTTTCTCAACTGCTATATTTGGCTCTTCTGCTTTGGATCGACTGCTATTTTCGCCACTTTTGATCAAGGATGTCCCTCGTTGCGCGTTTCCCGCGCCGAAAAGGGGGCGGAGCCTCGTGTTTTGCAGTTCTATTTTGCAGCGCCTCAGGCGCAAGTAGGGACATACATGCTTTTGATGTTTCAGCAGCTATGGCTATAATCCATAGCAGAAGAGCCAATTATAGCAGTTGAGACACGAGCGGTTACAAAATAGCAGTAGATTTCATAGCAGTTGAGTATTCGCCCGAAACCTCACTTAACCGAAATACTAACTTCGTGGCCAACAACATAAGCCGATAGAGAACATCAGGATCAAAATAGGTCCAGAAGAAGGTGCTCTCATTCTTCACATCCCAATTCTCACACCACTCGCTTGAATCGATCAACGCCTCCACATTCCGTTTCTCCCGTTCACTCTCTACCAGGAAGGACTGTATGAATCGAGTCCGTTTGAACGAGAGCCGAGTGCTCGAGACGTCTTTTGGCGAGAAGTCATTGATCCGCCCGAGATTTTCAAGCACCCCGTAATCCCATTTGTGATCGGCGGCCACGTTGCAAAAGTAGAATTTATAGGATTCGTTATTCGAAGAGCTCCGGGGCCGATCAGTGGATTTCAGAATACTTTTTATGACGAGGGGCGGTTTTTCAACGACATTATCGATTATTATTTCAGGCTCCTCAATCCGTTTTTTTGGAGTCGAAAGTCCGTGAATTTTATCCAGAATCTTGTCGATACGCTCTTGAATTTCGGGCTTCCAACTACTTCCAACTCGCCATCTTTTATCCGATGGACCCTCCTGACAGTCTAGCGAGTCGCGTTTTCGAGCTGGTGGCGACGGGCGTTGGGAGACTGTCTGAGAGCACTGGATTTTAGGAAAAAATTGTGATTTATGAGGATTACATAATAAATATCTTCCTCGGCGATCACTTCTTCTTTAACTTCATAGGATGAGGAGGAGGAGGGATGGGGTTGGGCTGGAAGGGGTATCTGGAAATTCTATGATAAAGAATTGGCGAAAAAATTGACTTCAAGGCTCCACGACATTTCGAAACCGTTGAAAACTAGTCTTGAAATTTTCAGATTTTTGACTTGATTTCAATCGATTTTCTGAAAAATTAGATTAGAATAAAATTTCAAACTTTTTTTTCGGAAAAAAATTTGACCGAAAATTATTTTCAAAAAAAAAATCCTTTTCAAAAAAGTTTGAAATATTATTTCTTTTCTAATTTTCCAGAAAATCGATTGGAATCGAATCGAAAAATTTTTTAAAATTTCGAGCCAAATTTTCAACGGTTTCGAAATGTCTCGGTTTCCAGATGTCGTGGTTTTGAAATAACGCGGTTTTGAAATGTCACGGAGCCTCCGAATGAGGAGTTCGAATTCAGACGTGCTTTTGTACCAAATATAAAAAATTGCTGAAAGTGCGCTCTACGGAACGCTTGTCACGACGCGAAAATTCAAAGAAATTTGAAGTATTTCTTGGAAAAAACCGGCCAAGTTGGACAGTCTTTCATGAAAGAAAGTCCTGGCCAAGGAAAAAAATTGAAAAAGTTCTTTCCGGTACTTTTTGGGACGAAAAAACCGAAAAAATAATTATTTTTCCGAGCCTTCAAGCTAGAAAAATTGATTCGATTCCCGGAAAAAAATCAGAAAATGAAAAAACCGCCGGAAAAAAAATTTCGCACAACTTTCATTCCGGCTGTTGGAATTCTCGGGAAACGGTTGGAAAAAGGAATAGTGAATGAAATGTTTCAATTCACTGAAGCCTACAACACAGTGGAATGCTGGAGACGCAGGAAAAGTCATTCGGAATGCTGCGGAGTTCGAACTAACCAAATGAACGGGTTCACTAAGCGCGAGTTCCTCGTGTACCGAACCTTCCGAGCCTTCGTCACCAGAATGTTCGCTGTCGTCTTCCAATATATACTCTTCTGTAGCTCTAGAGAGTTCCGAGTATTCAACAAGTTTCGAATTTGGACTAGAAGGCTCTGTTTCTGGCTCCTTTTTTATTTCCTTCTCAGGACTTGTGAAGACTGAAACTATTGCCGGATCTTGCGAAAGTAGAGAACTGGCGTCGGTATTCCTCGGAATATTACTGATATTCAATTGTTCAATTTCATTAATCTTGAAGACCACTTTCTCGAAGACGTTCTCCGCAGCTGGCATGTGTCGTTTACAAGGTCGAGACTCCGTTCCGAAGGTTTTGACGAAAGTCAATGAGATTGTCCAGTCTTCAATATCCACATAGCTGAGCGTCCCTTCGTATCGAATACTTGATGTGGTTATCACGCTCGCTTTGCTCCCAATGAAGGGGATGGACATCTGAAGTCGAGTTGGGGATCCGATGACTCACATTTGGTCTGTTAACAAGCTCGAGTTGATTTGAAAAAATATATACAACCAAAACAAGAAGAATTAATTATACAGTCTCTGCAATTTTTATTAAAATGACAAACTGAGGACAACAGAACGACATGCTTTAAAATTCACAAGCTAGAATTTAGAAAAAGGGGGACGGGTGGAAAGGACAAATCACTATAGTAGTGTCGGGATGTGGCGATTGCGGGGAGGGAAGGAAAAATAATAAGGGGACAAAAAAAAACAAATTGGGAATTTTTCTTGACGGGAGATGTGTTTGTGGGTGCGCAATAATTATTACAAAATAACAGAAGGCCCGCATTGAATTGTACGAGATTTCCAAATAATTAACGGGTTGAGTTAACACGCCAATGGTTGAGAGATAGAAAAAAGACAGGGATGATAGCTGAATGGGGGATCGGTTCTGGGGAATTTCACTTACATAATAAATTAACAAATGACTAATGAGTGTCTGAATGTTTTTGACGAGGAACGACGACGACGGGAAGAAACAGACAATTTTAGGCGGATAAGAGATTAATGTTCAACGGCGGCACTGCTGTTGTTCTGATTATCGCGTGGCGCGTATCCACCACGACGGTATCCTCCTCCGTTGTTGTTCTGACGATAACCTCCATTATTGTGTTGATGTTGATTGTTGTATCCACCGTTGTTGTATCCTTCAAAAATAATATTTGAATAATTCATTAATCAGCTATTAGCCTAAAACGCGCTCCGTCGATAATGCCTTCCTCCACGTTGCAAAAGCTTGGCCTAGCTTTTCAACGTGGCGGACAGCGTCATCAATTTGGCGCGCAGCATCTCTTTTTTGCTTAATAGTTACCTCCGAATCCGCGGTTTCCACCACGTCCACGTGATCCAAATCCACGACGATAGTTCAAGGAACGAACGGCGTTGTGGCCGAAAGTCTCTTGGTTCGTTTCCCGCTCCTTCTTCCAGTCTGGACGTCCGGTCTTTCCTTCAGCCTTTTCCAATGATTCACAACTGATGTTGTCGAAGAATGAGGTCTTCTTATCATAGAAGCCACCCTCCTTCTTATCCTCCACCTTTGGCTGCTCCTTCTCCTCAAGAGTCATCTTGTCAAAGTTGTCGGTGAGAACCTCTTGGAATTTTTCGTTGGCCTTCTCGAAGTCAAAGTCCGACTCGAATTTCAGCTTCTCACGATGGTTGACACGGGGCACTCCGTAGTTGTTGTGGCCACGTTGGTTGTTGTAACCACCGCCGAATCCACCGCGGTAGTTGTTGAATCCGCGGTTTCCTTGGAAGTTTTGTTGATAGCCTCCGCGGTTACCACGGTGTGGTTGGCTGACAGCTTGAGCCAACGGGCTGTTGCGAGATGGGGTTCCGGCTCGCGAAGAACCAGCGGAAGCGGCTGGCGCTCCATCGCTATTCGAAGCTGGAGCCGATCGCGAAGAGACCGAGATGATGGCTGGGTCGTAGGGTAGTCCTCCTCCAATGTTGGCCATCTGTAAAATGAAAAATTATGTTTTCTGAGGCTCTAAGAAATCAATTACCTTCGGGGTGTCGCAGACAATCAAATCCTTGATGTCGCTCGCCTTGAAGATGATGTACTCGTAGACATCGTCACGGGCGGCCACCGGATTGGCAGTCGGGCGCTTCTCGGTTCCAAACGAGCGAACCTTGGCCAAGGCGATGGTCGAGTCGGCGGTGTCGACGGTGTAGAGGATACCCTCGTAGCGGATGTCCAACTTGGAGATCAAACTGATCTTGCTTCCGATGTACGGTGTTTGATTCGACATTATTACCTGGAAAGATGGAAATGAGCGGTAGAATGGAAAATGATAAGAAAAATTATTAAAAGAAGAGTAATACGGGAGGAAAAATTCCAAGACATAGATAAACTTGCTAATCTATAAATTAGGCGGGAAAACATTTTTAATTTTTTGGTCTAACATTTTTTTGAAACACGTAGCTTTTTAATTGACTTATTCCGTACCAAACAGTGACGCAAAACATGAAAACAAACTAGACAAAAAAAGTTTTTTTTTCGAGAAAACCGTGATTAATTAGCTCAATTTCTCGTTAGAAACAAACACTAGTTTTCGAAAAGCTCCCCTATGACCAAAACAAGGATTACGGGAGTGAATAAAGCTTCTTATCATATATTATCTTAACTACAACCATATCAACACTTTCAAAAAATGAAAAAGGCGTTCGGAACTCAGAACTCGCCGCTAAAAGCGTTCAGAAGGGCGCCTGGCGCAACGCCGCCGTCATCATTATTGATTCTTCCCAGCAGAGCGCGTTTGCTGTGGAAGAGGAACAAGAGCGACGACCGCAAAGAGCCGGAAAAGGAGGCGCATTTCAAAGTGTCTTGTGGCTAAAACATCCAATTTTTTGCATGAAGTTTAAAGAATTTATTTTTCTTTCTGCCAGAAGCAAAAAGCTAAAACTAGGATTTATAGAATCTCATCTAAAACTAGGTCTATTTTGATTATTTTTCCACTAAACCAATTTTCGAAGAACTGAAAATTCTCAACTAGTAATTTTTAAAACTCGAATAAAAATTTTGCTGTACCGCCAGGCAAGCTTCGTTTTCTCCTCTGAAAGCATCGTCAAATCCACATAAGACTTAAAATCGAGAAAATTCGCTACAAATCGACGAAACTACTGAGAATAAGCTCTCTACCGAACGAAAAATTTCGATTCGGTCACTTCCGAGATACGAAGGATGATTTTGCCATTCTGACACGAAAAATATATCTTTTGACGTTGAAAAACCATGAAATTCGACTCATAACCGAAAAAAAAATCGAGAAAATTCGCTAAAAATCAACAAAAATCGACGGAAACCGAAAAAGAACTCGAGAAATCCCAAAACTACGCGCGCGAAATTTCAAGCAGAGTTAAAGGCGCATGGTGGGTCTTGCCACGTATGTCCAACTACGGTAGAGTGCCAGCTCCGTAAATCGACACCGATTAATTTTCAAAAACATTTTTCTAGTGATTTTTCTGAGAAAACTGTGATTTTCTTCGGTTTTTCTTCCTTAAATATTGAAAAAAGGATAGAGGCTACAAAATTATAGCAAAAACTGTGATAAAAAACATAAAAGCAACAAAAAACAGTATTTTTCGAAATTTTACGGATGAATCGCTCTAATTTCTGTACGTTTCCATGGCTACCAAGCTTCCCACGTCCCACAGGGAATTCAAAAATTATTTAGCACTGTAGCAAACAACTGCGATGAATTTTGCACCTAAATTGGCAGAAACCAGTCTCATACGGTTCTGAAACAGAACAAAACCTTTGAAATAGAACATTTCTAACTTGTAAACGCCCTAAAACTTCCCAAATTCCATGGAAAATTCTTTTTCTCCTTTCAATTTTCGTTTTTCCGCCAATTTTTACGACCTATTTTATCATTTTCCAGAACCCTCCCCACCACCAAAAAATGGCCGGAATCACCGCCCACTCTCAATCGCAACAATTCGAGGACGACGAGTTCAACGAGCTAAAAAAGACGGGAATCTCGTGTGACCGGCTACGGCAAGCGCTCAAAAAGTGCATCAAAAACTCGCATTGCGTACAAGTCCAGGCGCGATCCGCCAAAGAATGCATCGACGCTCACGACGGGAGTGTGCCGGACAAGTGTTTCGCCGTGCTGCAGAACTTCACCGATTGCAAGCGATCGCTGGTGGATATGCGATCGAGATTTCGTGGAAGGAAGGGTGATTTGTGATTCGGAGGATTTCTCGATTTTTGTTGATTTTCTTTTTTTTTTGTAATTTTAGGTTTCTAGACTCCTAATACGTGTATTTATAAATTAATTTTCAAGTACTCTATTCTGACGTAGGGGGAAACAAGTGCGTTTATAATCGACGGTATTCAAAAACACAGTGTAGGGAAACCGATCTAGAGAAAAAAATCAGAATAATACATTAAAACAAACACTCGGAATTTGATGAATTTTGAATTGCACCCAAGGCTAGTAAGGAACATTTGAACCCAAAGAAGAAAGAAATATAAAAAGGAATTATAAAAATCGATCATTTCTTGTAAATCACAGGCGGTGCTCAGGAGAAATTCTATTAGAGAAGAAAAGGGATGGGGGATATGTACAAAAGCACAATTAAAGCAATAATATGTCTGTTAAAAAGAAGAAGAGTTAGAACTGCAAGTGCTCGGAGAAATCCACATAGAGCGCCGATTCCAGCCGTGCCACCGCATTCTTGTAGGTGAGACTTCCAGAGAGAGCGTGCGCGTCGCGGAGGGTGTTCTGGAATAAAAAAAAGATAAGCCTATTCTGAGAAAAGGATTAGCCACCACCGCTTTTCCACTTACATTGCTCTCCGGCACCGACTTATTCAAATTGGCAAGTGTATAAAAGAAGGGGCGAAGCTCCTCGAAAGACGTCAGGATCTTGATTCCGGCGAGTGAAGCGGTGTGATTACTCATCGTTTCGGGCGTCAGCTCTCCGTATTTTTTGGCCAACAAATCATTGATTCTCTCGGCGAACGGCTTGAAAATCTCGGTTTTATCCGCTGAGACAGACGAGACGAATGCCCAGTGGAACATTTGGAAATGAGAGAGATAGCCGGCTGGGAGGGTGCAGAGGGTCTCCAGAAGTTTACAAGCGGCCACATACAACTGCATCCATTGATCTGATGAGGATGAAGCGGCGGATCCCTCCTGCTCACCACCTTGTAGTTGTTGTTCGAGTTGGGAGAGTGCGTGAACGAGTTCGGTGACCATGATCGGCCAGACACCGATGAGACTTTGTGGGCGGAGACGGAGAAGAAGGACACGGATGCTGAGGAAGACAGCCGAGCGGATGACTGGCGATTGGGAGACACGCAGGTTGTCGGAAAGGCGTTCTGGAAGAATTTATAGGTTGTAGTTTAGGACTAGGGGGATAACATGTTTCGGAACTTTTGGAATCTCGGGACGTTTCGATAATTTCAGAATCTCGGAATGTCCCAATTTTTTAAAGTTTCGGAACATGCAGATTTTCCCGGTATTTCCGGAATATTGAACTATTCCCATTTTTCCAAATTCCGTCATTTCGGAAAGTTCCGGTTTTTGTATTTCGTGATGTTCGGAATTTTAGAACATTTCGATTTTGCAATTTTTTTTTTTGAAAATTTCGGAACATTCAAGTTTTTCAAATTTTGGAAATTTCAGAATCTCGGGATATTTTCGAAATTTTTACGAATTTTTGAAATTTTGCATTTCGGGAAAATCCAGTTTTTAACCTTCGGAAAATTCCGATTGTTAAAATTTTCGGAATTCCCGCCATTTCGGAAAAAATTCCGGAATTTTCGAAACTTCTGGACCATTCCGATTTCACATTTTTCGGTACTTTCGGAATATTTCCAGTTTATCAATTTCTGAATTTTCAGAAAAAAAATCAAAATTGTCGGTATTTCGAGAAATTCAGAAAGTTCGAAACTTTCGGAGCAATCCGATTATTTTTATTTGGAGATTTCCGCATTACGGTGTTTGAATTTCGAAAATTCGGAAACTAGTTATATTTTTCGATTTCCATGAAATCCGGAATTTTCGGAAAGTTCCGGTTTTCGAATTCCGGAACTCGGGACATTCTGATTTTTTCATTCTCGAAATTTTCGGAATTTCAGAATGTTCCGTTTTTCAAATTCTCAATTTTTTCCGAATTTCGCTCCGAAAAATCCCAAAATTTCCGGGAAAAAATCCGTTCCACACATCCCGGTCTCTCCAAATAAAGAAAAAAAAAACAAACCCTGAATATCATTCATCTGCCCGTGATACTGATCCAGCTGACTTCCAAAAACCACAAAACTCAACCGCTTCAACGCCTGCGCTCTCGCCTCAGCCTCCTGCTCCTTCGTCGTCATAATGGAGAGGGAGTTGGGCGAGTAGGATATACTCTTCAGCAGATCTTTGAAACTAGTCCGATCATGTGTCATCAAGTGATCCGTCACCACCAGCCACTGCTTCAGCGCGGCGTGATCCATTTTGAAGAAGGCCGAGTCGAGGAGCAAATCCAACGTGGTCTTCTTCCACACCGGACGCATGTACGAGTACGACGACATTGATGCGAGGAGTTGGGAGCTCGCAAGGAAGAACCTGGCGTTTCTAGCGTTCTTTGCCTTCAGGTACGGTACCACATTCGCCCAAACCGCCTGGAGAGTCGGCAGGACCTTATCTTTCTCGTCAGACTTGCTCACCGAATCCAAAAGGTCTGTGAGCCGTTCAGCCAGAAGGAACAAGGCCTGAGTACTGTGCGCGGGGTCTCTCCGATTGTTATTAGTGTCTTTGATAGAGGCTCGGAGGTTCGAGGAGCTCTTCTTCTCAGTTTTGGAGTCAGTTGTCCCAATGGATCCTGGCTTATTATTGATCAGGCTCAGCGTGGAGTTTCGGGTACTTTGCTGGTCAAGTGAACCCCCGCCGACAGTTGATAGATTCGACATGGACGTCTGAATCTCGATGATTGGGCTCTGATCCACAGATCTCACACTTGAAGACATCGAGGATCCATGATCCTGTTTAACGACCAGGGTTCTTTTCAGCCACGTAGTCGTCTCCAATTGCCAACCGACAATAGCGTTGACTGCCTCGGCGAGCCGCGAGCACACTTCTTGCACATTCCGATACATTGCCTTATCCTCCACAATATACGCACCGCCCACACATTTTACAAAGTCACTGAGCACCACAAACAGTAAAAATACAGCCCGAGCCGAGAGAGCCGACAGAGGAGCATCGGAGAAGAGGGATAGAAGAGAACTCCAGCACAGCCGCAATTGAGCCTGTGGTACTACTGCAACACAGGAGTGTACGAGCTCTAGAAGAGGCTCTTCCGTGGGGAAATTCGCCTTATCGATGGTGGTTATGCCGACTTTATTGGCCTTGAACGACGCTTCCCGTAGAGTTGAGTTGACCGACGTGATGAGATCCTCGAATGGAATATATTGAATTGAAAGGAGCAAGTTGGTGATGTCCAGCTGAGCAGTCGAATAGTCGAAAGTGGCACGATCCGGATCCTGTTTCCTCAAGGTTACTGTAGGCTTCGCAGTGCTTCTCGTCAACCAGACAAGGGCCAGCGAGGTTAGGAAGGCGTGTTTGTGGTGTTGAGCAATCGGGGAGAGGAGGTTCAGGACAAGTCGTCGTAGTTGAGTATTGGTTCCGATGGGGACCAGCGGGGACTGTGCTCTCCGGACCACCGTCCACACATTGCACACAGTGGCCAGGGAGTGCGGTAGGGAGGTGAGCATGTCCGATTGAGCCTGCCGCCAGCCGTTTCCGTGCTGCCTGGAGCTATCCATCTTGGAGATTGGGCTTCCCGAGTCGCCGCTCATCGAGAACACTTTTCCTATCTGGGAGAACATCTCGGTGGCCACCTTGGATCCTGGAATCGATGAAATCACATGACCAACCATTGAAGTTGTGTTGGAAGATGATGTTGGTGTGGTGCCATCGCCGGGAACAGCTCCGGGAACTCCAGAAGTCGGTGGTGAAGTGGAGGAGGTTGGAACACTATCAATGACACAAAAATGAACGAGAGTCGTCAGAGATTCGAGGGTCATTGCCAGGTAGTTAGCGGGGTAGCTGTCAGGTTCGTCTCGGGTCTCTCCAGGACTATCCACCACTACATCACTGGTGGGCGGGTTCTCGTAGGCCACGCTCATCGCGTTTTCCATGTTTTTACAGAGTTGTTCAACGACTCGGCAGACGATTGTAGCGAGGGATCTGGAAAAAGTTGTTTTTCGAAATTTCTGCAATAATTTCCTTCAAATTCTTCATTTTGGGCTCAAATGGTGAGTTCTACCCGTAAAATCACCCGTGGATCATACTAGCCTTGCACGGGACACGACCAGAGGGTCCGAACCTAGCTCAGTGCCCTAGCAAGGCCGAAAGTAGCAGTTATGGCTCGCCGAGAGCAACAATTGCTACTTTCTGCGCTGCTAGGGCGATGTACAGCTCCATTCTAGTTGGTCTAGCTAGCCATGGCTGGGTTCCAGTGCTATTGGGGAGATGTCATCGTCTTATATGCTTTTTTGGCTCATTAGCAATAGAAAAAAGCACTTGAGACGATGACACATCCCTCCATAGCACGTGATCACCCAGTAGCAGTTGAGTCCTTACCTCTCCACCCACGGCAAAATCTGCACAACAAACTGCAGCCACATCTCATGTCGATGCGGTTGTTTCTTCAACGCATTCAGCAGTATCAACAAAAACGCGCGGAGTTCCACTGTAGACGCATGATTATCAGCTCGCGATGTTCGATTATTGAACGACTGATTGATGACAGAGTGAATAATCGAGAACCGGTGTGAGGAGTTGCCATCGGAGAATGTGGAGAAGCCACGTTTAATATCGCACTCTAGACGGATTGCATGTGATGTGAACGTCAGTAAACTTCGATGATAAGCTGCCAGGAGAGGCGAGAGTCGTCTGGATTCTCCGAGCAATCCCTCGTTGAATTTGCTAATCGACACGGATAACGGACCACCAGTTTTGACACTTTCCATCGGGTTATGATCCACAGCGGTCAGAAGAAGATGAAGAAGACACTTTTGGAGCTTCGATCGATTCAGAATAGTTTGCACAAACTGTACAAACTGCTTCGATTCGTGCTCATTGAGCATTGCGGATAGCTCTCGGAAAAGTTCACAGAGGAACTCCAGGGCCGAGATTTTACACTTCCAAAGTGACGCTAAATCCGCTTCCGTCACCGGGGAAATTGGCGAATTCAAGAAGTACGACCTCAAAAAGTGCAAAGAAATAGTGATGAGCAACTCCAACAACGTGATATGCTTATGTTTCTCCTCATCAGAAGCTGGCGCCGACCAGAAGTGTTGTCCAAGAATCGCGCGAACGTGTCGTTGCATCAGCTCCACCAGCGAGTGTTCCGCACTGGCTTCCGAAGGCGTCGGTGACGTCGTCGTTCCAGAAGACACCAAACAATTCAGAAGCATTCGATTCCCGGTGGCTCCACGTGGCGCCAAAAGGGCGGTTAGAATTCTGAATGCAGTTTCCGCGCGTGCAAGGTCCACAACCTTTCCGCTCTCTCCATAAAGAAGCATATGAGTGTGCATCTCCTCAAACAGGGATGAGGTTCCTCCAGTGGTGCTGCTCGTGGAGCTCGCCGAGGATACGGTGCCAGGGAGGATTGTCTCGCGAGCTTCTTTCGTGGTGCCACGTGTCGATTCGGTGGAGGGACGGAATATTTCAGAGGTGTCGAATGCGCAGAGGTCCTTTTCGGTCATGTTGAATATGGATTCTTGAAGAGAGTCCTGTCTCCGGTGACCTTTTTTGACGCGTTGAACGATGGAGTCGGGGCAGATTGGAGCGGGTTTTTCCGCCGGTTCAGTGTCATCGTTGGGGAGGCTGGAAATTGGAATTTTACAGCTTCGAAAACAGGCTGCGCGCGACACTTCGAAACCACGACATTTCGAAACTTGGTCATTTGGGAGCCTTCGAGAATTCGGTTGATTTTTACTCGATTTTCTCGAAAAAGAAACATTTTTTCCAGAACTGCTTGAGACGTTATTTTGTTTCGATTTCCCAGAAAATCGATTCAAATCAACCCGAAAAAAATTTGGAATGTTCATGCTAAATATTCGGCGGTTTCGAACTGTCGCGGTTCCGAAATGTCGCGGAGCCCAAAAACCCATTAATTACCTAAAACTAGTCCCAGTCGGCTCCACACTATTCATCATAAGCACCGCCCGTAGTCGCTCCCTCTCCAAATCCTCATCCTCATACTCCTGACAAACTTCATCCACGAGGATCGCCAAAATATCCTTGACAACGTCTTCCGGCGACTCATTTCCCATTGACAATGTGTCCAGGGAGTCTGTATCATCGTCGAATGCCGGTAGGACATCCGGATTCTCCGGGGAAGTATCTCGAAGGAGTGACGATGCTCCACAGTCTCCAGAATCCTCTCCAGCCGATGCACGTAGGAGTCTATTCCGGACTTCGGTGATCCACGTGGATTCTGACGGGTCGTAGGGGGAGCTGTTACTGTTACTGATAGCTGGATGTCCCGTGACATGATACAGTCGTTGTTTTCCATCGATAGTCATCAGTGTGACCGCCGCAACATCATTGGGAATCGCTTGGCACTCCTCCGCAGTCAGCTTCGATTCTTGCCGGATATACTGAATGGATATCCGTGCCGTCACCGGATTCATGAGCATCGTCGACAGCATTTGAACGATTTTCGGTAGGTCATGATGCTTGGAGCAGTCCTGGAACCACGCCGAAGCCGCCGCTTTGAGCTCCGGTCTCGTTTTCGATACACTTTCATCGGCCAGCACTCCCAGAAGAATCATGACAGCCCTGTTGAAAGGCTTCCGGTAGACTCCACTAGCCTCCTCCAGATTTCGTGTCAAGACCCAAACTCGGTGGAATGTCCTGGCGGCTTCTGTACATACCAAGTCATCACTGGAAGTAAGCGCTTGCACCACAATACTCTCCACATCACTGCTCGCTTCCTGTGGTCTCCGGGAGTGCAGCTCCACTAGAAGACGTGCAAGCCGTTGCTGCTCGCAGCAGAACCTTCTAGAAGCGATTCCAAGCCAGACGGCCTCCCCACACGTTCCAAACACTCTTCCCTGTTCGATAAACTGTACATCACGTCTTCCAAGTAGTGGTTTCAGGAGAACATGTGTCATTTCGTCATAAAAATCGTCGTGGGGGCGATGGGCGGCCTCTTCGTGCTGATGAAGTACTGACACGGATTTCACGTAGATGTTACAGAGGAGCTCTAGCAAAGATGCTCTAGCGCACACATCCGCACAATTTCCAGCACGCATCTCTTTCAGCCATCCTGGGCCGTCGATCACTTTCAGCATGTTCTTGAGCCACGGTTGGACTTCTGTCTGGTCTTCTGGATGATCGACAACTTCGAATCCGAGGTAGTAGATGGGAACTTCAAGGAAGGCGTTGAGAAGGGAGGTTGACGCATCAATGAGTGGAATTAGCGACGATTGACGATGTTGGGTGTAGATTTCGAAGATTGAGGAGAGTGCGGCGACGCATTGGGATAGGCAGGCGTCCGTTTGACTTCGTTCTGGAAATAATTAGGTTTTGCTGATGTTTGTTGAATTTTGCAGTTTTTGGCTGGAAGCAAAACCGAGTGAGTTACTTTGAAAGCGTACGTCTCACCACGGAAAAAGTTTACTGCAGAATTTTTGTTTTGGGAAAAAATTCGAAAAAGAAAAAATTCGAAAAAAAAAACATTTTTTTCGGAATGTCTTGGGAAGAAAAAAAACCGAAAGTAATATTTTATTTTAGAAATTCTTTATGAAGAAATGAACGAAAAAAAAATGTATTTAATTATTTTTTCACCTAATTGTTCCGATTAAGCTTTGGCAAATTCTCAACTGCTCTGGTGCAACCGCTAGTGTCTCAACTGCTATATTTGGCTCTTCTGCTATGGATCAACTGCTATATTTGGCTCTTCTGCTATGGCATATAGATCAGGGCTGTGGGAAAAACTTTCGAAAAAAAAAATTTTTTTCGGATTTTTCTGTCATTTTCCGAAACATTTTTCGGGAAAAAAAAGGAAAAAAAGGGGGGGGGGGGGAGGTTGTATATTTTTACGTTATCTTTTAAATCCTTTTTTCCTGAAAAAAAACCGAACATTTCGAGAAAAAAAGCTCGCGAAAATCCAAAAAACATTTTTCGTTTTTTTTTCGCCCTGAAAAATTCGAAAAAAAAATTTTCCGATTTTTTTTCCGGAATTTTGTTTTTCGCACAGCCCTGATATGGATCAACTGCCATCGCCCTAGCAGCTGAGACATCAAAAGTGGCGAAAAATAGCATTTGATCCTAAGCAGTAGAGCCAAATATAGCAGTTGAGACATAGCATAAATAGCAGTTGAGTATTTGCCAACAAAGTCATTTTGTAGTTTGTGCTCTTAGCCTCTACACACCCAAAAGATTCCCAACAAAAATAAATGAAAACCCCCGATTTCCCAAAAAAATAAACCAAACCGAACCATGCTCAATGGCGGTGACCTCGTTGCTCAGCGATAGCGAATCCTCGGCGATTTCGTCAACTAAAAGTGAAAAGATGGGTTAGAAACTTAGATACCGAAAAAAAACCAAAAACCCCATTCCCATCCCACCCAGAACCCTAACCCCGCCCCTCCTCCCCCCGAAAGCTCACCTTCAATCGGCGATTGCGGATGGGCGGTGCTAATTTCCAGAAGTTTCTGACAGACAGTATACAATTGAATGAGATCATTCTGATCGCAAGACGATAGCAAGGTCTTATTGGAGAGCCCATGGAGGATAGTCTCCAGAAGACGTGGCAAGTGTTGGGTCCGGATCGTCGGGTCACTCTCCACATTAGACATCTCCAGACAAACAGTGACAACCTGGGAGAAATTGTGTATTTGCCGTTCGAACTCCGCGCTCTCCACAATTTTCAGGTACCACTCTCCGAGAAAAGTCCACAAGAATCCAGGTTCCAGAGAGCCCAGAAGCATATTGAATGTCTTAGAGAGCTCATCCACCCTTCTAGTCTGCACCACATCCTCCTCATCTGGCACTGGTGGCACCGCCGAGGAGCTGGTGCTCGTGACGTCATCGTCTTTATTCGATGTAGAGCACACTGAATTTAGGTCGAGGTACAGGCCCTCTCGGTCACCCGGCTTTCTTTTCACAATTTTCTCCTGTCGTTTTCTCTGATTTCT
The DNA here is from genome assembly GCA_000143925.2 of Caenorhabditis brenneri. Taxonomy (NCBI): domain Eukaryota; kingdom Metazoa; phylum Nematoda; class Chromadorea; order Rhabditida; family Rhabditidae; genus Caenorhabditis; species Caenorhabditis brenneri. The sequence continues at coordinate 122,393 of GL380098.1, forward strand.
CATTTTCGCCGCCGAATTCTGATGGAATTCCGCGGATTTTTTCAAAAAATCAGCGAAAACAGTCTCCAGAATCGTTCTTCCGATGTCCGCTCGATCTTGAATGTAGAGGAGGAGACGGCAGACACGGACCTCGGCAAATTGCACCTGCTCGGCCTCTTTTCGGTCACCCCACATTGAGTTTTGTTGATTGGCGAACGGGGTTTCGATGATGTCGAGAGCGAGATATTGTTCGAGGGCTCCGTGGACGAGGCCGAGGACTCGTGTGTTGAAGAAAGTGAGATCAATTCCGTCGTCGGCGCCGCCGATGCCTGGAAAAAAAAGGGAAAATTGCTAGTTGCCTCCTATAGCACATGAGAAAATAGCAGTTGAGTATTTGCTTCCACTGCTGTTTTCTCAACTGCTACTGGGTGATCAAGTGCTATTTTTGCAATTTTCAATGTCTCAAGTGCTACGGCGATTAAACATGGAAAATAGCAATTGAGACAAAATTCATAGCAATTGAGACATTGGAAATTGGAAAAATAGTACATGAGCCGAAATAGCATTTAGCACTAGAAAAAAATAGCAGTTGATCATTTGCCTCTACTGATATTTTCTCCACTGCTACGGGGAGTGATCAAGTGCTATTTCGGCTCATTTGCTATAGATTATGTGCTATTTTTCAGGAGCAATAGCTTATGAGAAATAGCGGTTGAAACACTGAAAATAGGAAAAATAACAATTTATCTATAGCACATAAATAGCAATTGATCACCCAATAGCCTTAGAGAAAATAGCAGTAGATTTGCGGTAGCAGTTGAGCATTTACTCTGAGGCGAGTTCTACACGGGCGGCGGGCTAGAGGGTCCGAACGCAGCTCAGTGCCCTAGCAGAGCCGAAAATAGCAGTTTTGGCTCGGCGAGCGCAACAATTGCTACTTTCTGCGCTGCTAGGGCGATATAAAGCGTTTTAGTAGGGTCCTAACGGTTATTTCGAGCTAGAACTGACCGAGATCCACGTTTGTGGAGCCCAAACTCACCAGAAACACCTCTCGTCTCTCCGCTCTTATTTATCATCCACGTGTACAATCTGCGATTCAGTGACATATCCCTTCGAAGGACCACAAAAAGGCAGCGGCGAAGCAGCTGCACGAAATCCTCATCTGTCAAATTGGTACTGTCCAATGGGAAGGCGGAGACCAGGAAGTCCAGAAGGTAACGCTGAACTAACGGTGATCCGGTGTCATCTGCCACTGCACACAGAGCGGCGACCTGGAAAAATTGGGAATTGGAGGCAAAGCACTCTAAAATCCTCAAAGAACCACTGAATTTTCAAAATTTTCCGTATTTTCGAATCTTGTTCAATGGAGCGCATTTTCAGCACTTTTATTTTTTGAAAATAGGCCTAACTTTGTCAGTTTTTACTGTTTTCGATGGTTTCTGGACCAAAATTTGAGAAATATCGATTAGTCTTCATGAAATTTAATGGAGCGCATTTTCTGCATTTTTGGTGTTTTCTAGATAGGTACTCAACTGCTATTTCTCAACTGCTATGGAGGTGATCAACTGCTATGTTGCAACTGCTAGTGTCTCAACTGCTATATTTGGCTCTTCTGCTTCGGATCAACTGCTATAGCCACAGCAATTGAGACATCAAAAGTGGCAAAAATAGCAGTTGATCACCACTATAGCAGTTGAGTATTCACCCAAAGAATTGGTCAAAAATACTGCAAAAGTCCTCAGAAAATGACAGCATTTTCGAAAATTTCTGAACTTTATGCAAGCGTTCAATGGAGCGCATTTTCTAGTTATCCTACTCCATGGCACGGTTCGGCCAAAAAAACACGAGGCCGAGAAATAAAAAAGTTTGATACGAAGTCAGCAGCGAAATTGACCGCAATCTGACGTGGCAGTGTTTGCGACTTGCGTACCGTAACCCACACAAAAAATCGCGTCTTCAATCGCATTTTTCTTTTAAAAGGCTGAAAAGTGAGCGCAGAGTGTCGGAAAATCAAAAATATTTCACAAAACTGTAATAAAAACATGTTTATTACGTTTATTTGTATGATTTACTGAAAAAATAAGCATTAAAAATTTGTATGAGCTATTTTCTCGAAATATCAGGCAAATTTCGATTTTCTCAAAAATTAGATCATGAACCTCATTAAGTTTTTATATCAAAATGTTTATCACACTTAGGGGCAGGTTTTTGGAAAATTTTAGAAAAATTGTGGCATTTTTTCTCGAGATATTTTTGATTTTGTAATTTTTTAGTACCGTTTTTTCGACATTCTGACGGATTTCTCAAAAGTTAGATCATGAACCCCATTAAGTTTTTATATCAAAACGTCCAGCAAACTCCGGAGCAAATTTTGTGCAAGTTTTACGAAATTTGTGGCATTTTTTGCTGAGATATCTCTGATTTTGTGATTTTGTGGCACTATTTTTTGACGATTTCTCGATTCTCGCAGAAGTTAGGTCGTAAACCCTATGAAGTTTTAGTATCAAAATGCTCAGCACACCAAGGAGCACGATTTGTGCAAGTTTCAGAAAATTTGTGGCATTATTTGTAGAGTTATGATTTTTTGAAGACTTATTTTCTGAAAAAATTTGATGAATTGTTTTTCCGACGATTTTGCGAAAGGGCGCCTAAAAAACTTTGCAATGTCCCATTTGAACAATATTTCATGAAAAATAGGCGGAAAAGTATGCGAAAAACGCATTTAAAACGGATTTTAAAATGTAACGCTATATTGCTTGGCGGCCGCCGCTGCCAATTTCCCTAGGCCGCCGTCGCCACAGCCGAACCGTGTCCAAATTTCCCTGTAAAAAAACCCCAAAACCAACCATATGATTAACATGATCCCCAACCAAATGAATCTGATCATCCAGACTTTTCTCCTTGTCAAACTTCGCGTTCACATAAATCATCGCCGGCAACCTCACAGGCGGTGAGCCCAGAATAGCCTGCCATAGACACGCGTAGAATGCACGTGGACCAACTTTCTCGCAGACTCGATCCAGAAGAATGAACGATCGCTCGTAGAATTCTGTGCCCTCCTCCAGTGCCAGAAGTACACCTCCAAGGAAACCAGGGAGGGCGGGGCGAAGATTGGCTCCAAGTGGCACTAAATAGTTCTCAAATATTGCGAAAAGCTCCGATTTCACTTTGATTCCACAGTGATCCATTAGGGGGAAGAGGCCGACGGCGTAGAGGTAGAGGCAGTCGGGAAGTTTGGTGGGGCCCAGGATCTCGAAGATTATTTTGTAGGTTTCGAGGGCTTTTAGATGGACACCTGGAAATAGAAAATGGTTGGAAATGACAGTAATTTTCGTGTTTTTGTCCGATTTCTAGCTAACTGAAGCACTTGATCACCCCGTAGCAATTGAAAAAAATAGCAGTTGAGTATTTGCCTCCACTGCTATTTTCTCAACTGCTACTGGGTGATCAAGTGCTATTTTTGTAATTTTCAATGTCTCAACTGCTTCAACTTTTGTCACAAGTGCTATGGCAATACAACATGAAAAATAGCAAATGAGACACTGGAAATGGTAAAAATAGAACATAAGCCAAAAAAGCGCTTGCTCACCATGTAGCACTTGAAAAAAATAGCAGTTGATCATTGGCCTCTACTGCTATTTTCTCAACTGCTACCGGGTTATCATTTGCTATTCTTTAACCCCAAAATGGCAAAAATTGATCAAAAATACACTAGAATTCATCATTTTTGACATAAAATCGGCTAAAATCTAGCGAAAAATTTCTGAAATTTCAATTTTTGGCTGAAATTCAGCGAAAAATACTCAAAATTGATCAAAAATGTATCTTTTTTGACACTGGTTCGGATAGAAAATTGCGGGATTATCCGTCATTTTTGAGTGAGTTTCAGCTTTGAAGACATTCAGAAACGGCAGTTTTCGGTGTTTTTCTAGCCTGAATATACAAAATTTAACGTTTTTCACATCAAAAACCGGGAAAAATAGCCAAAATCGTCATTTTTCCTGGGGTTTTGAGCCAAAATAATAGCAGTTGAGTAATAGCAACTCCCCATAGCACTTGATCACCCATAAGCAGTTGAGTATTTGACCTCTTTCCATGAAAACTCACCCATTGGAAGTGCCGGATGTAAGCATTGTGATAGCCGTTTGGCGACGGTGACCCGATTCGGAATTGTGCAGAATTTTGCGTTCGATTGGAATACCTGGAACACCTTTTTTCATTTTTTTTTCGATAAACAAAAAAAATCGGTAGATACTCAACTGCTATGAGGGTGTCTCAACTGCTTATTGGGCTCTTCTGCTATGGATCAACTGCTATTTTCGCCACTTTTGATGTATCCTGGCTATAGCAGTTGATCCATAGCAGAAGAGCCAAAAATAGCAGTTGAGAAATAGCAGTTGAGTATCTACCAAAAAAACCGCCTACTTTTGCCAATTTTCCGAGCGCTGAAATCAAATCGGCCCACTCGTTGGGCGTCTCGAACGTCTTCAGCGCCGTATCGATGGCTTTTGCGTACGACTTTATTTTGCTATCCTCCTTCCGACCCGCTGGCACGTCTCCACCCGATGTTGATGCCATTTTTTGTGTGGATTATTCTGCAAAATTGGAGTTTTTACCAAGATTTTTGAGGGAAAAAACTGGGAAAAGCGAAGAATTTGCTCAGATATCCGGAAAAAAGCGGTTTTTGAGAAGAGAGAAATGAAACAAAAAAGGGGGAAACGTGGGAATTTTTTCAGTGTCAGTGGAGCAGTGTTGCAAATGTTTTGGAAAAGGTTTTGTAGTTTGTAGTGAGCTTCTGTGTGTAGTTTGTGGTGTTCAAGGAGAAAAAAAACCGGTCAAAATGAGAAAAAGGTGGTTTTTAAGCTTGAAAGTCGGCGGAAATTGAAAAATTCAAGCAGCTGTTTTGTAGTGTAGTCGCGTAGCCTCAGCCATTTTCCCGGTTTTTTGCGGTAAAAAACCTCAAAATTTGTCCATTTAGCCCGAAAAAAACAGCAGAAACGATACTTTTTGATTGAATTGAAGGCTTTAAGGTGCACCAGATCAAAAAAAACTTACAAAAAACGAAAACTTTGTCAGAAAATTAGAAAAAATTCTGATTTTTGGCGCGAAAATTAATTTTTTCGACGCAAAATCGGTATTTTTTGTTCGAAATTAGCAAATGCGCGGGAAAATTTTTCCGAAAAAAAAGTTTTCTTTGCACGTCTTCAAACAAAAAATGTCTCATATGCTCAGCACGGATTTTTTTCAGCTGCTTTTCCTAATCTCAATGTTTTTCGGGGCTCAACACTTTTGGCTCGATTCAACAGCAGGAAATTTCCAGAAAAAAAAATGCACGTCATCTCACAAAAAAAGAGAAAAATCTCTAGTTTTCTTCCTTTTTTGTTGAATAATTCTAGGTGTAAACAAACTTCAATTAGCTTAATTAACACTTCAAAACTGATGATTTTTAGTAGAAAAAAACGTCATTTTAGAAAAAAATTTCGCAAGATTTATTATTAGTTTTAAACCTCCAAAAAACAAAAAACAAGCGCCAAAAGTTCAAAAAAGTGATGACGTGGAAAGGTCAGCTCTCCATGATTCCGATCGAGAGAGCGAGGGGAGCGAAGAGAAACAGAGATGCACAGAAAATCAAAAATTCTGTATGGAAAACTGAATATACATATAAATTTATGAAATATGGAATCGACTCTCTCATTCCCTTTCCACAAAGGATGATGACGACGGCCCCCAGTGAGAAACACAGAGGCGGAGAGACATCACACAAATCTAGGAGACGCAGCAGACATATGTGCGCGTGTCAAGTGAAATCAGAGATTGACGGAATCGGTGGAGACGGAGACGGCGAAGGGAGGGCAAATGCAGGTGTTAGTGTGTGGCGGCGGGCGGAAAGGAAAGACTTTTCCTTTCCGCTGATCATCGAAAAGGAGTGTTCGGAGGAGCGGAATGGGCCTGATCAGCCTAGATTTAGAGTGAGAGCAGCTAGAATTTCGGATACTTGTCCATTTTTTCCGGTAATTCCAAAAATGATTCTCTAGACCTTATTGAACTTTAAAATCGTTTGTTATAAAAACTAAGCGACTACAAACTACAAAGATTCTTAGCATTTCTAGAAAAATTGAATTTGACGTCGCCGCTTTTTCGAGAATTTTCTGAGCTGCCTAAATCTAGAAAAAAAAAAAAAAAAAAAAAAAATCAAAACCTAGGATTTGACCCAAACAGACTGAAAACGCTTGAAAACTAGCAAATTTACAGAATATTTTAGAAAATTCGAAACAAAAAAATTCAGACAAAAGTTCAGAAAGTGCGCTCTGCCGAATTATTTTTTCAAAAAAAAAAAAATAGTTTTGAGAAGTTTTGGAGCTTCCTATTCTATCAAAAAACAATTAGAAACGCTTGAAAACTGGCAAATTTACAGAAAAACCAGGAAAAAAAATTTTCAGAAAAAAGTTCAGAAAGTGCGCTCTACCGAACTTTTTTTTCGAATTTTCTCGAAAAGAATTTTTTTTAGCTGAATTTTTTGCAGAATTCGGCGTTTCAGAGTCAATAATAATACTCAAAAATTGTTAAAAACGGTAAAAAATATCTGTAAATTTTTTCAGACCGAAAAAGTGTAACAAAAATTCAGAAAGTGCGCTCTGCCGCGGTTTTTCAAAACAAATTTTTGAAAATTGTGTATTTTCATGCAAAAGTGAGAAAAATAACCGAAAAATTGGCAAAAAACTGAGCAAAAACCGCTCGAAAATATAAAAAATTAATGGGATGACTCCGTAAATCTACACCACCCCTCTCGTAAATCTACACGAGACTTCGGCGGGTATTTGAAAAATAATTGGCGGTTACAGAACAGAATTCGAATTTTTACTTGAAAAGCATGAATCGGAATCAAAATGAAAAAAAGGGTGTGGCTTCTATTTGAATAATGTTTCATATAAAAATACCCATTTTCCGCGAAAAAAAAACACATTTTTTGACAGGAAAAAGGAAGAAATAAACAAATATTTGTCATGAAACACCTTCAAAATATGCATAAAATCGATTTTTAGCTGCGTAAATCTACACAAGATTTGGTCGGGGATTTGGAAAAATATACAAAACTACAAACTATACAAAATGAGAACTTTCACACTTCAACGTCTTCATCGGAAACAACAAACACTTGAAAGTGGGCGGAGCCAGCACGATTTCTCGCTCCTTTCTCCTTTTCATAAATATCCGGCATATGCTCTTCTGAATTCTGATGTCTTCCATGTTCAGTGGAGCGGAAAACTTGGGAAAGGAAGCAAAAAAGCGGTAAATACTCAACTGCTATGGGGGTGATCAACTGCTATGTACTGCTAGTGTCTCAAACGCTATATTCGGCTCTTCTGCTATGGATCAACTGCTTTAGCCATAGCAGTTGAGACATCAAAAGTCGCGAAAGTAGCAGTAGATCCATAGCAGAAGAGCCAAATAGAGCAGTTGAGATATAGTAAACTTCGAAGCAGTTCAGTAATTGCCTGAGTCATTCCAGTCATAAAGTCCGCAAAACTCCGGAATTTTTTGAATTGTTCCGTTTTTTTCCGGATTTTTCCCGATTTTCCGTTCTTTTTTCCGAAAATGGTTCCGGAATTTTCTGAATTTTCCGGTAATTTTCTTCGGAATTTTCTGGCGAAAATAGCAGTTGCGACAATAGCAGTAGAGACACATAGCAGTTGAGTATCTACCAAAAAAACTACCGTACGCTCTCCCCCTTAGCCTCCGGGAAATAAAAAAAAAAGAGACCTTGAGAATCGAAGCGAGGGGGTGAAGAAGCGAAAGAAAAGGGCAATAAAATGATCGGAAACGCATAAAAATTTTGGAGGAGAGAAAAGAAAGAACGACCCCCAAAGAGAGAACGAGTCGAAATATTTTGTCCCATTCGTTCCCACCACGTATTGCCTTTTTTCTTGGTTTTCTTCTGTAGAGTTTTCTGAATTTCTCGTGCTGCTTCTTGGGAATATTTGTGTGTTTTGGGGAGCTTATGTAGTTGTCTAGAATGTTCTGAAAGTCCTGGTGTTGGAAGAATGCAAACCCATGAAACAACCGAATTTTCTATGATTTTTCGGATTTTTTTACATGAAAGTATGTATCTGATCACGCCGAATCCGAAAAATTTAGTTTTGACATGGCTTTATTACTTAGTTTTGGGGATAATTCGAACACAGTGAACTTTTTTGTACGTGTTTTTGAAAGGTTTCATTCGCGGGCTCTGTCTTACTGTAAGGTCGCATGCCAACTGCGTAGCGACTCAGCGATACGTAGGCATTTTTCTCATTTTGTTGAAAAACTAAAAATCAGGGCCTAAGCTTTTTTGAATCAAATCGAATAGAAATTTTTCTTCGCATCATGTTGAATATAATATTGACAGAATTTGATCGAAAGTTATTACTGAAAAGTGCTCTGGAAACATGGTGCGCGCTCCTTCGGCTTAAGCACGGCTTACTGTCGCATTTTAAAGACGCAATATGAAATTTGTAAAAGCCCATGTGAGA
>GL380098.1:152308-173810 GCA_000143925.2 Caenorhabditis brenneri
GTTGCCCTGCTTTTCCGGCGATATTATCTCATTTGAACCCACCCAATGAGTGATAAAAAAGCGCAAAAGGATTTTTGTACAAAGTCATCCGTTCTTAAGATATACCGGTTTTCATATTTTCATATCATGAAAATCTTGAAAAACTTCAAAAACTCGTAACTCCCTTTAAACTTATCGTATTCAATGAGTAAAAAAACGAAAATGTAGCAAATTTCACGAACTGTAATTTGGTTTTAATCTCACTTAATGAAAAAATGATTATCTTCTCTGAAATTTAGTATTTCAGTTGGTCGGTTTTTCAAAACCCAGGAAGGAAGGTTACATGGAATCTGGGGAGATGCTCAAAAAATTACTCACAATTGATATAATACGTGTGCAAAATATTAGGGTAGGTAATCGTTCAAAATAGAAAAAAAAAATTTTTTTTTGAAAATTTTGCAAAAAAAAAAATTTTTAAAAAGGACCGTATCTTCACAGAAAAGCAAGATGTCAAAAAGTCATCAACTACAAAATTGTGTAAAATTGTATTCTAATCAATTTGTCAGTTGATCATTTTTCATGATTTCTCATAACTGATGAGTTATACGTGATTATCTGAGATGTTTGCCTAGGAACACAACTTTACACTTTCTGTGGACGTTCAGGCCACGAAAATCGTTTTTATCTTGAAAACGAGCAAAGACACCAAAAAGTGTTCAACTAACAAAATGTGAAATATGCATTTTGCAGCATTTTTTTAGTTGGCAACTTTTCTGTAAATAATACGGGTCTTGAGATATGAGTGGTTTAGCACATAGAACCTTGAAAACATTTCGAAATGTTGATTTAAAAAAGTTGTTTTCTGATAACAGTTGGTGGCTTTTCTTGAAATGCTCTAAATTTTTAATGTTGCATCAATGGTGAAAATTTTTGATTACCCAAAACCCTCAAGTGGTTCAGAATTGGGTCGTATTCGGGCAATTGATGTGCTAAACCACTCATATCTCAAGACCCGTATTATTTACAGAAAAGTTGCCAACTAAAAAAATGCTGCAAAATGCATATTTCACATTTTCGTTTTCAAGATAAAAACGATTTTCGTGGCCTGAACGTCCACAGAAAGTGTAAAGTTGTGTTCCTAGGCAAACATTTCAGATAATCACGTATAACTCATCAATTATGAGAAATCATGGAAAATGATCAACTGACAAATTGATTAGAATACAATTTTACACAATTTTGTAGTTGATGACTTTTTGACATCTTGCTCTTCTGTGAAGATACGGTCCTTTTTTAAAATTTTTTTTTTGCAAAATTTTCAAAAAAAAAATTTTTTTTCTCTATTTTGAACGATTACCTACCCTAATATTTTGCACACGTATTATATCAACTGTGAGTAATTTTTTGAGCAGCTCCCCAGATTCCATGTAACCTTCCTTCCTGGGTTTTGAAAAACCGACCAACTGAAATACTAAATTTCAGAGAAGATAATCATTTTTTCATTGAGTGAGATCAAAACCAAATTACAGTTCGTTAAATTTGCTACATTTTCGTTTTTTTAGTCATTGACTACGATGAATTTGAAGGGAGTTACGAGTTTTTGAAGTTTTTCAAGATTTTCATGATATGAAAATATGAAAACCCGTATATCTTAAGAACGGATGACTTTGTACAAAAATCCTTTTGCGCTTTTTTATCACTCATTGGGTGGGTTCAAATGAGATAATATTCACCGGAAAAGCAGGGCAACATTTGAAGTAGTTTGCATGTTAGTAAGAAAAGTTGAATCCGGCAGTGCCAATGGTGAAACCATTGGCGGATTCTAAAGATGAATTTTAGTTGTTATATCATAACAAAACTCCACTCACTGTCTCATATTTCCACAGAACTTCCCGAGTGTTTTATTGGGAATTATATCCGAAGAGTCAAACAACTCAACAAAATCAGCTGTACAATCTGTGAATTCCTCCATGTTAAGAACCTCGAATTTAATATTCAAAATTCTATCGGATTCAGTTGTGATGTTTCAAACACAGTCAAGATCCTTAGCATATGGCAGAGGGAATGCAGGACTAGAGACAGAAGTGATGAGGTTTGTGCCTTCTCGGAGTTCAATATTGTCACCACATTCTGAATCAAGTTCGTTTTTTCATGTTCAATATCTTATCACAAAAAGTGTCAAAATGTTAAACTTACTGTTGATAGAATATGCCATCTGGAATCCTCTATTCCTTTTCCTAGTTTCTCTTGCTTCTTCCGATGACCAAGCATACATCGGTGACAAACTTCAAACCAATCGGTCCCTTGAAGACCATTGGATCTTGTGGCATTGGTTCTCCTCCACAAATTGTATAAACTACTCGATCTGTGCTTGTTTCAATGATTTGAAGATAGTCTTGTTCACACGGCTGTCGGCCATAGCTTCCTGAAAATTGAAGATAATCATCCGGAATTTGAAATTCCGAAAACAAACCTCTCATGTCTGATATGTCTGTATTTTGTCGGACTTGTGGCTTTCGGGGGACTAGTGGTCTTGGCTCAAGAGACCTTAGAACTTCTAAGACATGTAACTGTGCTCCATAGCCAGTTTTCAGTTTGTTTTTTCCTCGCACATATGGTCTAAAACTGCGCCAAAGCAGTTCAACATCTCTAAACTAGCGTTGGATCTTTAGCAGCGGACAGGCGTCTCAACGTATCGAGCTAACGAGCTATCTGATGATTGGGCTATCGGACTAAAGCTTGTGGGGTTCCACTCGGTCCATACGAAGGTGAATTCACGACCGGCGCCGAGCTAAACGTGTTAGTGTTAGGTCCCAAAAGCCGAGGGTTTGAGTCCCTCGGACACCGAGATCGATACACGTCAGACTCGCATTTTTCTACAAATCGGGTCTCTATTTCCAGACTACCGGAGAATTCTTAAACACAGAGACCACGAGTTCCTGGTTACCCCAGGTCCAACACAAAACTCAAAGCTCATGGAAACAAAGATCCCGATCAAAGTTCGCTCCGAAACTTGCCCGATCTCTGGGGGTTTTACAAAAAGCCTCGATTTTTTTCCAACTTTGATTCCGAAAAAACTCATAAAACGATGATAAAACCTCGGAACAATATATGACATAAAAACCCGGTGTCTTGCCCGAAAAAGTCATTCAGACATGCGCAGTTTCCAGGTTTTTCTCTTATTTTTCTTATGGGTCACTGTAGCCTCCTGGATTAATTTGGACAAGTCGGAGTCTTCCTCTTCCTCCTCATCCGAAGAGCATCACCACCACAGGAAGCCGCACCGGCATCATCACCGCAGACCTCAGTCGCCGAGACCCTCATCATCCTCTGAAGAGTATAGACCACGGCCTCATAAGCCACGCCCACCTACCCGGAAACCAACCTGTCCCAGCGACTGGATGACATTCAATCGACTCCAAGGGACGTGGTGCGTGAAGGTGAGGCGTAGGATACAGGGACTACTAAAAATACAAAAAGTTCTAGGTTTTCTACACAGCGCCGGTGCTCCAAGTGACTGCTCAACAGTTGTGTCGAGGGCAGGGAGCCAATTTGACAGGGGTACAGGACGCCAATGAGAATGCGCAGATTGCAGGTAAGGAGTGGAGAAACTGGGGAGAGAACCTATAGAAAATAAGGCCTAGCAGACGCGGAACAGAGCTGCAAAGTGCCTCAAGCGCGTCTCAGACTGCGTTGCTAGGAGTGACATGCGCGCTGCGGTTGCGTAGCGACAAGATCGAAACCCCAATTCAATTTCCAGCTGCCGCCCGTGTCGTCATCAACCAAAACGGTGGTGGCCAAGGAGAAGTATGGCTAGGCGCCTCCCGCAAACCTAACTGCCCTGTCCGCACATCCTGTGACCCTCTATACACCTTCGACTGGACAGATGGACATACCACTGGAGTCGCTGGATTCAATTGGGGACCCACTGAACCCAATGGGATCATTTTCCCAAATGAATATGACTCGCACAATTGGGGACAGCAAAATTGTATAATTCAGGTGGACAGTGGGAATTCGGCCACAGCGTTGTACGGTTATCCACATGGTTCGATGGATGATACTCATTGTCAGAAGAGCTATACGTTGTATGCTTGTGGGAAGAGACCCAGTTGACTTTTTTTTTTGAGAAAGTGGAGAATAAACTGATTTGTGATGGAAATTTCTTGAGTATTGTACTGAAGGTGTTGAGGCCTCTCGTAATTTCTCGCCGAATAGCCGGATAGCCCATCATCCTGATACCCCGGTGCGCCCGGATCAGTGGTCCCATGGACCCCCAAGGACCCTGAGACTCACGAGACCATAGATTTGCCTCGGGACCCCAAAGTCTAAAAACCTCAAGGCGCAGGAAACCAGGATTTCAGAGCCTGAAGACTGAGTTGCCCAGACAGGTCCGGAGTTTCCGAGATCCGAATCCTTGTGGCCTTGAGAAGCTCCGAAAATTCTAAATAAACTCAGTGACCCCAGCACAACATGAAAAAAATTCACAACAATGCAATGAATATAACAAATGAAGAACAGCTTGTATTTTATTAATAAATATCAATAATGTAAATAAATTCCCAAAGAAAGTAAATCATCCTTGGTACTCCTTCATAAGGTCCTCCCATTTCATGACACCCTTGTCCTGTTGTCTAGGGGTTCCGCACAAAAATCCGTCGGCTTGTTCAGCGTCACATCTGGAAACTCTTCGAAATGAATTGGAAAAAAGTGTTGTGCAGTCGCGGGGACACTCCGATTCGCAAGTACTGAACAAGGCTTGATTTTCTGCGTGCGTAGCAAGGTTGTCAAAATAGCGGCCGCGGCCTAGGCGGCCAGGCCGTAGAAGGCCGTGGTCGGCCGTCATATTACAGGGCCGCTAGGCCGCCATACCTCTCGTGCCGCGAAATAACAGAATCCAGAAACCCGATTTCGGCCGCGGCCTCCATTTTGACAGCCTTGGTGCGTAGTACTGGCGGAGCGGGGTGGCGCGAATGTTCATGGTACCGCGACTGCATAATATAGCCAAACTCACGTCGAACTATAGTGTCCAAATCCTGGGAACGACGCCCCCGCCTTGTGAATTGTGTAAGCACAATCCAATCCGGGCTTATTGACCGGCTGTCCCGGAGCCCACGTCATTTCCATTTTGTTGGTATAGAAATCGACGGTTCCTAAATTGGTGTTATCTTTACACGCCGTAATTTTGTAGTTGTTAGTGATTGCCCATTCCGGTGCCAACCAGTGCCACTGTCCGGTGCCATTATCCTTTTCCAATCCCATCCAGAATTTGACATCCTTCGTCATCCAGTCGGGGAATCCCCACTTCGAATATCGTGTCCACCATGTCCATGGCATTGCGGCGTAATCCAGCTTAGCAGAACAAATTTGGAGGAATCCGGCGTGTCGTTGTGTCATCAGCTTCCCGTCCCACTCGTGGCAGATCTCCTTGGCGGCTGCATAGGTGATGCCCGGCGCGTTTTCGAGACGCAGGCACACAATTGGATTCGGATCGTTTTTTCCGTTTTCATACACTTGTGAACCGACAGTATTCACTTCACATCCAGGGATTGTTCGGGTGAGTTGTGGTACTTCGTTGACTAGAAAACACATGGAATCAAATTATGGAAAAAGTCCGAAATTCTAATACGTTTCTCGGAAATTTTAGAATTTTTCTGGGACTTTCAGATTTTGGAAGGCACCCGGAAGGCTGGAAGGTACTGGAACCCCGGATGTCGACGCGAGCCGGTTGACTCACTTCAAAATCAATTTTTGTGCTGAAAAATAGCTGAAATTGTAGATATCGGCGAGTTCTGCAACCTCAAAAACTTCGGAATCACTGCAACGTCCTAGAGAGGAGCTAGGCGCGCCGGGTCGGCACAAATTGGCCGGCTAGTCTAGCTAAGACTTTTTAGCGAGCCCGATTATTTCGAGGTTGTTGAACTTGCCGAGATCTCCATCTTGAGCTTTTTTCCAGCACATAAAATCAATTTCGAGTTATTAGCCGGTCCGCATCGGCCCGGAGAGAGGGCATTTCACAACTAGGAAGTTTTTGAGGTGCCGGAAAGTTCAAAGGCGTCTCAGACTCGTGCCATGAGTCCCGTATATAATTTCAGAGTCCCGTGTATTTCCTAGATACCATGTACAATAAATGAGTCCCGGGTATTTCTTCGGAGTCCCGGGAAAGTTAAAAAAACAAATTTGAATTTTCGTCAAAAATTTTCAGTTTTGTGACTATTGAGCGAGCGTACAAAATCGTTGTCATGGTTGGTAGTCAGTGTGTACTCCCGGGAGTTTCCCGGGAACGAGAATTAACCGATCCGGGGTGTCCCGTGAATCCCTCGAAGCTTGGGACTCCCGTTGATTCCCGGGAATCCCGTGAGGATTGTGACTCAGTTTTGGCCCACCATGCTTGGGCCTGGTTCAAATCAATTTGCCCCAAATCAGCCTGAATTGGCACTTTTCGTCTCAATGGGTCTGAATCGGCTCAAACAGGCCCGTTTGTCACAAATAAGCCCGATTAGGCTCGAATCGGCCCGTTTAGTCTGATTAGGCATAAATCGGCGGTCCGAACCGATCCAATCAGGCTGCTTCAGGCCTATTCAGGCCAATTACAGGCCTATTCATTGCCAAAAAGACGGGAACGGAACTGGATTCCCGGTAGCACACACTGCTGGTAGGTATAAGAAAATAACAATATTTGGATCAAGGATAGGCGAAAAACTTTCGTTCGAAAAATGCTACCATTGTTTTTTCTGAAAACTTTTTCGGCGAAAAATCATGAGAAACAGCTCTGATTTGAATCACTATGAACTCACGATAGTATTGAATCTTATAGTATTTGGGTGTAGTTCTCACACGGATAAATGACATCTCATATGCATAGAGGAAGTTGCCGGACGCGAGCTGAAAAAAGTTGGTGACACCGCGACATTTCGCAACTAGACACTCCGGAACTGCGACATTTCACAACCAATTTCGCTACTGTAACATCTATTGTGAAGCGCCACAGTTGCGATAAAGTCAGGTTTCGAAATGTCATCGTTGCAAAACGGCATCAGATTTTCCCAATTTTTCCCGAAACTTTTCATCGGACAAGCCTAACCCACTAACATAGTACTGATCATTCAACAGCTCATCTGTTGTCAGTTTACACGACCGATTACTCAATGGCAACTTCAACGCAATATGCTTTCCAGCCGACGCTTCTGTTCGGTTAATGAACACGACATCGTCGATTGGATACCAAGTACAATTCTCCACTCCATCCCGGAAGTAGGTCACGAAACAGTTGAAGTTATTGTGACACTGGTTAACACACTCCATCCATGTGCTTGCTGGTGAGGTCCTGGGATTGTTGGAGAGAGGACCGGGTTCACCGTTTAGCTGAACCATCGTCTTCATGCATTCCGGGTTACAGCCATCTGGATAGGGACGGTTGAACGAGAAATTTCCGCAGATCAGGTTCTCTTCTTCGCGTTTTTCGACTGGAAATAGGGGTTTGTGTGTCAGTTAGCACGTTGAAAAAGTTAGTCCACGTCGTCATGGCCTAGGTTTTTCAATGTGGCGGTCATGGTCAGGCAAGGTGCGGTTTGCCGATCCGGAATGTGCCGCATACGCAGGTCTTGGCAAAAAAAAACCGCGTTGCAGACCGCGTAGCGTCTGAAAACCCCGAATCTAGGCGTACCAGTTACAGGAAAACAACGGGGAAAAAGTTTCCCGCCGAATTTCCAGCGCGCTGCGGTTGCGTTGCGTGTGCCGCAGACATCAACTTTGCGGCGGGACGAGGTGAGCGCGTAGTCATCTGATGGTACTGTTAGGATGAACTACCGGATCCTACGTACCTGGTCAATATCCGGTACCGGTATTAGGCACAACATAGAGAAAAGGCCCGGTACCTAGTCTACCGGTATCCAGGTACCCTTCAAACTCACTATAGGTAATCTTCCAACCATCCTCCGATGTGTCTATTTTCCATAGATAGTTCATAGTGTCATTTGGAGAAATCGGCTAGAACAAGGTCAACTTAAGAAGGCTCCAAACTATATATACCTACGTAAATCCTTCCATTCATCAGGAACTGGGCGTTCAGCTCGCAAGATGGTTGGTCGGTGTAGACCTGGAACAAAAAGTGGTTAGCGGGCCCCTACTATCTGGGATAACTGCAGTAATTTTTCTCAAGGATGGCTCCGCGGCAATTCAAATGATGTCTTTGAAAAGAATAGCACTTAGCTTAATTCTGAGCAATACCAGGGACTCTTTTTTTCCAGCACCCTCACCTTGAACGCCACCGTCCCCACTCCTCCAGACTCATTGCGTGCCACCTCCTGAATGGAATTCCACGCAAACAGATAACATGGATCAGAAGAATTTGCTTGATAAGCCATTATACACTGCTGATCTTTCAAGCACTTCTCAGTACACTCCTCAAAGCTAGCGACTTCAAGGACATCAGATGCATTCAAAGTAGTTGGGGCACCGGAGACAATTGTGAATTTATAGGTGGGTGAGTTGGTTTCAGAATCCAAACTGTGCAAAGGGGTTAGGAATAGGAATAGGGGAAGGGTGAGGGAGAGGTAGAGCCTCATTTTTTGAGGAAAAAAATAAGGAAAAGTGAGGAAATAGAGGTGCTAGGGGTGTTTTATATGGAGGAAGTGATGGGTCACATGGGTTATGGGGTAGTTCTCAGGTTTTGTTGAGAGGGGAGGTGGTGTTGTTTTGGGATCGGAGGTTTTTTGAGTTTTTGTAGTTTGAAGTCGTGCTAAGCCTCTACAAGTCTTGGGAGCTAGTTTTTCTCATGGGATTTTCATGAATTTTCGGGGAATTTCAGTTTTTCGGTTTCTAAATGACGAAAAATGTCCTGAAACATTTTTTTTTTGGTTTTTTGGTTCCGAAAATTCCAAAAAAAATAGTTCCCCAAAATTTTTCGGAACTTTTTTTTCGGACAGCCTCACGAGTTCAGAAAGTGTCCCTTAAAAAATAAATTTTTCAAACGCCCGCGAAGCTTAAGCTCCGCCCACGAGGGCGTGGCTTGTCGATTTACGGAGATTCTTCACTTGCTTTTTTATGTTTTTGAGGGAGTTTTGCTCCGTTTTCTGCCAAATTTCAAGTGAATTTCGAATGTTTTCTCCACTTTCTGCATTTCTACACTACAATCGACTTGGAAAACACTAAAAAATGAAAAAAAAATTTTGAAAGATTTTGGAAAAATGTACGGCGGAGCCCACTTTCTGAAATTTCAGCAAAATTTTTTCCGAAGGGGACACTTTGCGAGCCCGTGCAGCCTTGACCGAAATTTTTTTTTGAAATTTTTGTAGTTTGTAGTCGCCCTTAGCCTCTACAAAAACCTTTGGAAAGCTAACTCCTAGTTTCCCAGTTTCTGGTCCCTAAAAACCCTGGTAACTGAGTTGAAATCCAAAATCTAGGCCTCAGAAGTTTTGTAGTTTGTAGTTAGTTTCCTAGCCTCTCCAAAAAATTTTTTTCCTATTCCAAAAATGACCGATCCTCATCATTTCCATTAGCACCTTCTTCTTCATCCAATTAAATCCAAAACACGTCATCCCTTTTTCCCCCGACAATTAGTCCCCGACTCGCTCCGCCCCCTCTCATCAGATGACCACTACCTACTCCCCCCCCCCTCTCCTCCAGATGCCTCCTTCTCTCGTTAATCCGTGACGGGAAACCGGTCAAAAATGGAGGAAAATCATGAGGGGGGTGGAAGTCATCAAGAAGCTTCACCTTTTTTTTTCGAATACTAATTATCCCCCCCCCCCCCCTCAGGATTTTTTTCCATTCGAATTGGTAGTCATAAGGAAGATTTGCCACTATTCTACCCCTCAAATCCCCAAGCAGAAGATGATTTTTTGTAAATTGAGAGCTGCTCCGCTGGAGCGGCCCTGGGCGAATATTGTGGCTAAGTACTGTTTATTTGTGGCGAAGTGAGTATTTTTTTGAAATATTTTTTTTCTAACAAGTACGGTCCAAGAGCGTTTTCGACGATTTTTAGACCAAAATAAACGGAATTCAGTCTAGACCAGCTTCTGAGAATTTTGGTCCAAAAACCATCAAAAACGGTTCGAAACTAGCAAGGTTATAGTGTTTCCAAGATTTGTTGTTGAGGCTAAGGAACTTTTGTAGTCTGTAGCATCTCAGCCTCTACGAGTTGTGCTTTTGAAGGCATGGAGAGACTTTGCTAAGCCTCTTTTGCGGAGGCTATGAGACTACAAACTACATTATTTCCTTAGCCTCTACGACCGTTGTAACTTGTTTAGTTTTGGACCGATTTTGATGATTTTTGGATCGAAATTTACCGATTTTTGAAAAATTTTATTGAAAATCAGCCAATTTCGAAGGTTTTGGTCCAAAAACTATCAAAAACGATACAAAACTTACAAATTTTTCCAGGAACTTGAATTTTGTAAAGGGTGAGGGTACTTTCTATACTGTAGTCCGTCAAATTCTGAGCATTTCGGTCTAAAAATCATCAAAAACGGACAACAACTACCAAAGTTACAGTGATTCTGAAACTTGTAGAGGCTAAGAGACTACAAACTACAATTATTGGCTAGCCTCCACGAAAAAACAGTCGATTCTGGCAAATTCACTTCTGTCTTACAGTATCTTCTGGAATTTTCAAATTTTCAGATTTTCCAGAAATTTTTTATGAAGAGAAAAATAATTCGAGAAAAATTTTGGGATTTCAGTTGAAAACCGCTGCAAAAATGCCAAATAATCAATCATTTTGGTCCAAAAACCATAGAAATTTTTCCAGATACCCCTGGCCATTCATCATCGTCCCATCGTGTATCACAATATGCCTCTCCATGGGTATCATTCTCAATTTCACAATCGTCCGTGGTGTCAATTACCTGTATGCGCCTTTGAATGCCACGTGGAAATCCGAGGAGGCAGTGTTCGGGGAGAATTGGGCGAAGGATGATGATCACTTTTATCCGGGTAAGTTGCAGGGGCTACAAAGACTACAAACTACAAAACTGCAAATTAGGGCAGACCCATCCAAGTTGAGTAACTAACCTGAACACAAAAACTACAAAGACTACAAACTACAATCTCATGAATTCCAGGAAAAGACATTCTCCGCCGCCAAGGAATCTACCTAATCGTGAATGCGAAAGACGGTGGTGACGTCCTCCGACAGGACCATGCTAAGGATTTTTTGAAGATTCTCGAATGGATTTCCACTGTGAAATTGATTTCGTCGGCTGGAAGGATTTACACCTATAAGGATGTGTGCTTGCATTTTCAGGTAGGGATTTTCAGAATTTAGCTGCTATGAGAAGTGTATCTCTGTTGTCTTCAGAGCTATCAAAATTTTGTTAACTAATAAAATGTGTGAAATATTCTGATGAACATTTTCTAGTTGACCACGTTTTGAAATTTTCTATGACAAGCAAGATATAGGGCTCCGAACATACAGTACTAGTGTACCATGTTGTCTCAAGCAGTTTATGTTCAAAGCAGTATATCTCGGTTGCTTTTTAATTTTTCGAAAAGTTATCAACTGAAAAATTATTTCTCACAGCATTTTGAACATTTTATCAGTTAAAAACTTTCTGATAGCTCCACTCTGAACATACAGTACTAGGTCACGGCCCCCGCGAAATCGATGCGACGCGCAAAACGTGATCACAATCAGCAATGGACTTCAAAAATCCTCTATGATTTTCTGATTCCATTACATTAAAAGATGTGTTTGAACACGTGGAATCCGATAAAATTGGGTTCGATAGGGCTTTATTGCTCAGTTTTTGAGATAATAATTGTTGAAAACATCGATTTTCCGTCGATTTTTTTATTTTTTGTTACAAATATCGCATTATCTCAAAAACTGAATAATGAAGCCCTATCGAAACCAATTTTTTTGGATTCAGCGTGTTCAAATACATTTTTTCGAGTAATAAAATCAGGAAAAAACATAGAAAATTCGGACGTTTCATAGGTGTTCCGCACCGTGTAGATTTCGCTGGGCCGTGACCGGTATATCTCGGTTGCCTTCTGAAATATCAGGAAGTGATCAACGGAAGAAATGTTTCCCAACAAATTTCAAACTTTTCATCAGTTTAAACCTTTTTGATAGCTCTAAAGACAGCAGAGATGAACTGAAAACACAGAACTAGATACCTCATGTTGGTCAGAACGATACCTCTTCTGAGCAGTATATCTCGGTTGCTTTTGGAAATTTCAACAAGTAATCAATTAAAGGAATGCTGCCCAACAAATTTTGAACATTTCATCAGTTAAAAACTTTTTGATAGCACTCAAAACCACCGAGATATACCGCTTCGAACATTTATCGCTCGACAAACATGGTACCAGCAGTACTGCATGTTCAAAGCAGTATATCTCGACTGCCCTTTGAGCTACCAAAAAGTTTTTCACTGATGAAATGTTGAAAATGTAATGATAAACACTTCTTTAGTTGGTTACTTCTTGAAAACTTCAAGGGCAACCGAGATATACTGCTCTGAACATACAGTCTTTGATGCACCAGGTCGTTTGGAGCAGTACATGTTCAAAGCAGTATATCTTGGTTGCCTTTCAAAATTTCAAGAAGTCGTCAACTAAAGAAATGTTACTTAACAAATTTTACGCATTTCATCAGTTTATAACTTTTTGATAGCTCTGAAAACAACCGAGATAAACCGCTACAACCACATAGTCCCTCCCAACAACATGGTACCCTAAGCACATTATGTTCGAAGCGGTATATCTCGGTTGCCTTTGGAAATTAGAAAAAGTGGTCAACTAAAGAAATGTTGCTCAACAAATTTTAAACATTTTATCAGTTGAAAAATTTTTGATAGCTCTAAAAACCACCGAGATATACTGCTCCAAACATATAGTTCTCCTAGACAACATGATCCGCCAAGTACTGTCTGTTCAAAGCGGTATATCTCGGTTGCTTTTGCATTTATCAAAATGTAATCAATTAAAAAAATGTTCACCAATACATTTTACACATTCTGTCAGTTTACAACTTTTTGATAGCTCTCAAAACAACCGAGATATACTGCTCTGAACCTGAATTATCCGTATTTTACTTTCAATTTTTTTTCTTTCCAGAATGACTGCTTCTCAAACACCCATGCCAAACTGCTAGCGGACATTTACTCCAAAAACCATCAAAACTCAATGTTCAACATCACTTATCCCGTCTACCGTAGCACTTATGCCACTGAACCAATCGATATTTCAAAAGTACTTGGGAATGTCACCCTGGATCTCGATGGCCACGTGGAAACTGCATCCGCTTGGATGATACTGTATCAATTGAAAGCGTTTGGGCCCGGGAAAGGACAACTTTCAAGAGATTTTGAAGATGGGCTGGCGGAGAAGATTCAGAAGGGGGAGACTCCATCGGAATTGTTGAATTTGTACTATTTTCACTCGGCAACTTTTGATGAGGAGCTGGAGAAAGAGAACAGGAGGTTGACACCAAAGTGAGTTGCTCATTTTGGTCCAAAAACCATAGCAATCAGTCAAAAACTGGAAAAGTTACAGCAATTCGGAGTTTTGTAGAGGCTAAGCCAAGTATTGTAGTTTGTAGTAGCTTGGTCTCTACAAACTTCAAAGCTCACAAAATTCTGAGGCTTTTGGTCCAAAAACCATCAAAAACACTAAAAAACTGGCAAAGTTACAGCGATTTGAAGTAACTTTGGTAGTTGTTGCCTATTTTTGATGACTTTTGTAGCAAAGTGATCAAAATTTGAGGGGCTACAAACTAGAAAACACCCTTACCCTCTACAAAATTCAAGTTCCTCGCAACTTTGTTAGTTTTGGAGCGTTTTCGATGCGTCTGGGACCAAAATGTTCAGAATTCGATGGCAGTTTTTCTTGAACTTCTACACCAGAATTCTCAGAAAAAATTCTGCTCAAAAAACCACAAAAAATGGTCGAAAACTAACAAAATTAGAGCAATTTCAGACATTGTAAAGGCTAAAAATAGCTGGTTTCGGACCATTTTCTCTGGTTTTTGAATAAGAATTTTTAGAATTTTAAGGTTTTTTTCATGCTTCCTACTAATCTAGACTAAACTGCGATCATTTTGGTCCAAAAAACCATCAAAAACAGTCAAAAAGTGGAAAAATAACAGCGATTCGGAGTTTTGTAGAGGCTAAGTCAAAATTTGTAGTTTGTAGTCTCTTAGCCTCTACAAAAGATAAGAATCACTGTAACTTTGGTAGTTGTTGTCTGTTTTTGATGGTTTTTTGACCGAAATACTCAGAATGTGAAGGCCTACAAACTACAAAGTATCCCTAGCCTCCACAAAATTCAAATTCATAGCAAAGTTGTAGGTTTTGGGCCAAAATTTGCAGAATTTTGAGGCTTCGTCATGTCCTCTGCTAATATAGACTAAATTCCGCTCATTTTGGTTCAAAAACCATCAAAAACTAACATTTTTCCTTTCAGATTCTCCATAACCTTCTCCGTGCTCATCGTCTTTGCCATCCTCTCCACTTTCACCATCAAATTCGTCACATTCAAAACGGAGAAGGGAACTAATCGATATCCGGTTATTGACTGGGTTTTGAGTAAGCCCTTACTCGGTATTTGTGGAGTACTGGTCACCCTTTGTGCAATTGTCTCGTCAACTGGACTGCTGATGCTGCTGGGTGTCACTTTTGTGGATATGTGTACAGTGATGCCGTTCTTATCGTTGAGTGAGTTTTGGGGGGAGGAGTCCGGTGGGCGGAGACTGTACAAAAAATTCCAAAATTTTCGAAAACTTTGTTTCTGGAATTGTTCCGGATGAAAAAACCGAAAAAAATTTTCGAATTTTTTTCATGAGGATTGGATCAAACCTTGTACACGGCCTGGCAAAATCGACGAAACGCGCAAAACGTGCTCACAGTCAGCAATGAACTTCAACAATTCCCTATGATTTTTTTGATTTCATCACTTGAAAAGAAATATTTGAACACGCTGAATCCGAAAAAATTGGTTTCGATAGGGCTTCATTGCTTAGTTTTTGAGATAATAATTGCTGAAAACATATTTTTTTCGTTAATTTTTGTATTTTTTTTTGTTACAAATATCGGGTTATCTCAACGCTTCATCTCACACGGGTTTTTACAGATTTCATATTGCGTTTTTAATATTTGACAGTAAGCTTAAGCCGAAGGAGCGCGCACCATGTTTCCAGATCACTTTTCAGTAATGAATTTCGATCAATTTCTGTCAATATTATATTCAACATGATGCGAAGAAAAATTTCTATTCAATTTGATTTTAAAAAAAGCTTAGGCCCTGATTTTTAATTTTTCAACAAAATGAGAAGAATGCCTACGTATCGCTGAGTCGCCACGCAGTTGGCATGCGACCCTACAGTAAGACAGAGCCCGCGAATGGAACCTTTTGAAAACACCTACAAAAAAATTCACCGTGAGTTTAGCTTCTCTTTTTTCCTTGGGGTTTGCCCATGATTTTTGTTGAAAACATTTTCCCCGAAATGTTTTTTTTTGGGAGTTGATTGGAAAACCGAACCAGAATTTCTCCGACGAAAATTTTTCGCACCGTCCTAGTCTGGGCCTACTAGAAAAAGCTAAACTCTTTCATTTTCAGCTATCGGAATCGACGACACCTTCCTGATGTTAGCAGCTTGGCATGAAACGGACAGGAACTTGCCGTATGAGGTGAGTGGGTACAATCTACAACTAGGCTACAAAAACTACAATTCCAGAAACGAATCGAAAAATCAATGCGCCACGCGGCTGTCTCCATCTCGATAACTTCTCTAACCGATGCCCTGGCCTTCCTCATTGGATCTATTGCCCCTCTTCCAGCTGTCATGTATTTCTGCTACTATTCATCTGCCGCAATTTGCTTCATTTTTCTGTATTGCCTGACAATGTTCGTGGCAGTTTTAGCACTTCAAGGGAAGAGGGAACAGGAGTTGAGACACTCGGTTACTGGAGGGAAGACTATGGATTTGGATGATTATGGTGGGTTTTTTTTCGATTTTGGGAAAAATACTCAACTGCTATGTTTGGCTCATCTGCTATAGATCAACTGCTACAGCCATGAGACATCAAAAATGGAGAAAATAGCAGTTGATCCATAGCAGAAGAGCCAAAAATAGCAGTTGAGTATCACCCAGTTGTTCACCATCAATTTTCACACAGATTTGTCTCTTGCACCGTTTCTCTATCTCTTCTAGTTCTTGAGATATGCGCCTTCTTCTTATGACAAGAGACGCAGACAGCGAGAGTACTCTAGCTTCTCTGCGTCTCTACGCGCTTCAAAGCGCTGTATCTCGAGAACCAGAAGAGATAGAAAAATGGTTCAAGAGACGAATATGTGTAAAATTTGATGAGGAACAATTTTCTAGTTGACCGATTTTTAATATCTGTGACGGGAACGGAGATAAAATGGAATAACTAGGTTGAGATTTTTCAAAATGGTCTAAAACCGCCGGAAACAGTGAAAATTAGACCATTTTTCCCCAATTTTCGAGGTTTTTTTGTTGAAAAATTTGAATTCCCCCCGAATTCCAGAGTCCTCCACATCCCATCAACTCCTTCTGAAAATGGGAAGTCGTGTCTCTGTGAAATCTGACGAGGAGAACAATAACAATAATGAGAAATCCGTCAAAACCGAGGAGGAAAAAGACGTCCGAATGTGGTATCAGAAGTTCTTCGAGGATCGATATGCTCCATTTATTTCCGATTGGAAAGTGTCGATTTTGAGTTTTTTGGTGTATTTGGGATATCTAGGAGCGGCGTTTTATGGGGTGCAGCATCTGAAAATTGGGTTTGATGTGAGTTTTTAGGGGGGAGGGGGGCTACAAAGACTACAAAGACTACAAACTACAAAAACTACAAAAACTACAAAAACTACAAAAACTAGAAAAACTACAATAACCACAGTAACTACAGTAACCAAAGTAACTACAGTAACCACGATTTGTGTAGTTTGTAGTTTCTGTAGTTTCTGTAGTTTTTGTAGTTTCTGTAGTCTTTGTAGTGTTTGTAGTTTTTGTAGTCTTTGTAGTTTTTGCAGTTTTTGTAGTTTTTGTAGTTTTTGTAGTCCCTGTAGTCTAAGCAGCTCCTCAGCTCTATTCCAGCTCATCAACATTGTGCAAGAAAGTTCCGCCTCCCGAGTGTTCCTGGAAGTCCGTCAAAAACTGTTCCCCGAGGATACGAAGGTAACCCCCCTTTTTTAGTGGCTAACCCAGACTACAAACTACAAATTCTCTCAGATTATGGACATTGGTATCCTCAACTCTCCGAACTTCACCAATCCTGATGAGCGATTCGAGTTTATGGAGGTTTTGAGTGAATTTGAGGTGGGCGGAGTTTAGGGGCGGAGCCTAATGGATAGTTTTCAGAGTACATGGTGTTCGGAGGGCAGGAATTCGACGCAATTCTGGTTTTTTGAAATGCAAAAGTACCTGGGACAGCTGGGCTTCGGAGGAGATTTGACGAAGACGTTGAATAGTGAGAAGGTGAGGGTCCAAATCGACCAAAACGGCCTGAATCGACCAAATCGGCCAAGACGGACCAAGTCGGTCCGTACGGCCTAGATCGGTCTCAATCGGCCCAAGTCGACCAAAATCGGTCCCGACGGCGAAAATCGGCCAAGACGGAAAAATATCGGACTGAAATGGTCCAGAAGGCCTAAATCGGTCCAAACTACCTAAACGGGTCGAGACGGCCCAAAAGGCCTAAATTGGCCCAAGTCACCCAAATTCGGGCCAAATGGCCAAAATCAATCCAAACCGATACAAGCGGACTAAATCGGCCCAAAAGGGTCAAACCGGCCGAAATAGGTCCGAATCGGTCTAGACCGGCTGAATAGGTCTAAATCGGTCTCGACGGCCTGAGTCAGCCAAAAATCGGTCCAAATCGTTCCAGATGGACCTAATCTGTCCAGGTGGTTCAAATCGGCCAGTCTAGACCGGCTTCATGGGCTCAAATCGGTCTAAACGGCCTGAATCGGCCTAAATTAGCCAAAATCGGCCAAAATGGCCGGGATTGGTCCGAATCTGCGCAACAGGCCTGAGTCGGCCCAAATCGGTCCAAACCGCGTGAATCGGCTTGATTGGGCCTAACCGGGCCACATCAGGTTGAACAAGCTTTATCGGGGCAACTCAGCCATTTTGGGCATAATAGGCCGATTCGGATCATATCGGGCCAAACGGCCTGAATCAGCCAAATTTGGCCCAGGCGGTCAGAATCGGTCTAGATGACCAAAATCGGCCCAAATCGACTCAGAGGGACTGAATTGGTCCGAATCAGCGCAACAAGCCTCAATAGGCCCAAATCGGTCTTAACCGCCTGAATCGACTCAAACCGGTCCAGATGGCCCAAATCGTCCAAATGGTTCAGTCAAAAAAAAATCGGGCTAATCGGGTTACTATAATCTGTATTTTTCCAGAAGCTCTCCCAGTCCAAGAAAACCTTCCTAATGTCGAATGAAAAATTCGGTTATGATGTTCTCTCCGATCAGCAATTCCGTCTATCTACCCGACTGAAAAATGTCAACAATGATGAGGACATATCGAATTGTGCAGTCACAATGAGGTAGGTGTGGTCTGAAGAGGGGCGTGCCCAGGTCCCCCTAAGCTCCGCCCACTTCCTCTTTTATTTCCAGATCGCTATCCCAAAAACACTCGAAATACAACATGACAACCTACTCACCTCTATGGAATATCGCCGATGAGTACGATATAATGTGGCCGCAGACGATGCAGGATATCTATATATCGATTGCTGTGATGATCCCCGTGGCTCTGCTTTTCATACCTCAGCCATTGTGTTCGGTGATTATTGGTGAGTTTTTTTTGAGTTTGGGGTTTGTTTTTGGTTGGTAGTTTTTGTAGTTTGTGTAGTTTGTGTAGTTTCTGTGCCCTACATACCCCTCCCCCAAATTCCAGGCCTCAACATTGCCTCAATCGCGTTCGGAGTCATTGGCACAATGTCTTTCCTGGGTGTCAGCCTCGACGCCACCTCCATGATCACCGTGGCAATGAGTGTTGGGTTTTCAGTCGGTGAGTAACCTGGCCTAACTTTTTCTAGGCCATCATTTCAGACTTTGCCGCCCATGTCTCCTATGCCTACATGACAGAGTCCCGTACCCCGAAATCCGGGGCATCCCCGATTTTCTCTAGATTCTGTCACACGCTTGGGACAGTTGGTTGGCCCGTCACCCAGGCTTCTGTGTCGGTGCTCCTGGGGGTTTCTTCATTGTACCTGGTTGATAGTTATGTGGTGCAGACGTGTTTTAGGACAGTGGTACTTGTTATTCTGTTTGGTAAGCTTTCAGAATGAAAAATTTCCACGAAAATGGTTTTCCAGGCACCACCCATGCTCTCGTATTTTTGCCACTGCTCCTGATGAACTGCCATCGGATATATGCGTTTTCTAGGAAAGCAGAGACGACGACGACTTGAATTTATTACTTTTAGTTTGATTTGTATATACAATAAATTATTGATTTTTGATTCTAAGATTTTATTCTGAGCAATTCCCCTGAAATGTTTTTGCACAGTTTTTGTACTGATTTTGTATTGTTTTTGCAATGTTCTTGCATTTGTGTTGGTGCATTTTCATTTTTGCTTCTGGACCATTTTCATTATCTTTGGAGCATTTGCATTTTTTTAAGCCCAGAGGCACTCGTGGGAAAATGCCCAGAGGCACTCGTGGGAAAATGCCCAGAGGCACTCGTGGGAAAATGCCCAGAGGCACTTGTGGGAGAATGCCCAGAAGCACTCGTGGGAGAATGCCCAGAGGCACTCGTGGGAGAACGCCCAGAGGCACTCGTGGGATAATGCCCAGAGGCACTCGTGGGATAATGCCCAGAGGCACTCGTGGGAAAATGCCCAGAGGCACTAGTGGGATAATGCCCAGAGGCACTAGTGGGAGAATGCCCAGAAGCACTCGTGGGAGAATGCCCAGAGGCACTAGTGGGAGAACGCCCAGAGGCACTCGTGGGAGAATGCCCAGAGGCACTCGTGGGAAAATGCCCAGAGGCACTAGTGGGAGAATGCCCAGAGGCACTCGTGGGAGAATGCCCAGAGGCACTAGTGGGAGAATGCCCAGAGGCAGTAGTGGGAAAATGCCCAGAGGCACTAGTGGGAGAATGCCCAGAGGCACTAGTGGGAGAATGCCCAGAGGCACTCGTGGGATAATGCCCAGAGGCACTAGTGGGAGAATGCCCAGAGGCACTCGTGGGAGAATGCCCAGAGGCACTCGTGGGAGAATGCCCAGAGGCACTCGTGGGAAAATGCCCAAAGGCACTAGTGGGAGAATGCCCAAAGGCACTAGTGGGAGAATGCCCAGAGGCACTCGTGGGATAATGCCCAGAGGCACTCTTGGGAAAATGCCCAGAGGCACTCGTGGGAGAATGCCCAGCGGCACTCGTGGGAGGATGCCCAGAGGCACTCGTGGGAGAATGCCCAGAGGCACTCGTGGGAAAATGCTCAGAGGCACTCGTGGGAAAATGCCCAGAGGCACTCGTGGGAAAATGCCCAGAGGCACTAGTGGGAGAATGCCCAGAGGCACTCGTGGGAGAATGCCCAGAGGCACTCGTGGGTTTTTCAAAATTCTAAAAAAAAAAAGAAACTGCTAAAAAAAAGACTCTGCTCGAGAAACAAAAATAAAACTGCTCGAAGATCATAGAAGAAAATGCTTCAAATACAAACCTCTGGGCAATTTCCCTCTGGGCATTCTCCCCCTGGGCATTTTCCCTCTGGGCATTTTCCCCCTGGGAAAATTTGGATTTCTAGGCCACCAAACTTTGGATTTCTAGGCCACCAAACTTTGCATTTTCAAGCCATCATTTTAGACTTTGCCGCCCATGTCTCCTATGCCTACATAACAGAAACCCGTGCCCGGAAACCTGGGGTATCCCCGATTTTCTCTCGATTCTATCACACCCTTGGGACAGTTGGTTGGCCAGTCACCCAGGCTTTGTGTCAGTGCTCCTTGGGGTTTCCTCGTTGTACCTGGTGGATAGTTATGTGGTGCAGACGTGTTTTAGGACAGTGGTACTTGTTATTTTGTTTGGTAAGCTTTCAAAAATGAAAAATTTCTTGGAACATTTTCATTTTTTTTTGAGCATTTTCATTTTGTTGGTGCATTTTCAATTTTTTTGGAGCATTTCCTTTTTTTTTTGGAGCATTTTCACATTTTTTTGGAGCAATTTCATTTTTTGGAGCAATTTCATTTTTTCGGAGAATTTTTATTTTTTGGGGCATTTTCATTTTTGTTTTTGGAGCATTTTCTATTTTTGTTTTCGGGGCATTTTCATTTTTGTTTTCGGGGCATTTTCATTTTTGTTTTTGGAGCATTTTCATTTTTTTTTTTGGAGCATTTTCATTTTTTTTTTGGAGCATTTTCACATTTTGTTTGTGCATTTTCACATTTTTTTAATGGATTTTCATTGTTTTTTGAAGCATTTTCATTTTTTTGGAGCACATCAATATTGGAGTTTTTGAGATTGGTATGGAGTGCAGGAGAAAACCTATGGAATCTATGGATATTGGGAGGATAATAAATATAATTATGGAGAACAGGGTGAGAAA